>CAWUER010000695.1:15000-78208 GCA_963921195.1 Pegoplata infirma | reverse complement strand
ACCCCACTGTGCGTCGTCTCGTTGTAGCGAAAAAAACCAAGGGTTCTGGTGGGAATCGAACCCACGACCCCCACGTTGAAAGGCTAGCACGCTACCAACTAGCCTACGGGGGCCCCTGATTATTCAACGATAGCAACCAGGGTACGTATTTGCTCACGAAAGAAGCTTTCATTTTGGCACATTCATTCATTTTTTGAAAATGAACAATGTTTGTTTTTATTTTCATTTCATATTACAATTCGATTGTTTTCATTTTTCGTTGCTTGTGAAAGAAGCAATCAAATGAGAATTGAATGAATGAAACTTAAAAATAAATTTCATTTTCATTTATTATTTCATTTTCATTTATATTTCATTTCCATGTGCTTGAGATTTTTATATTTCGTTCATTTCGTGCTCCACACTCATGTGCATTTTAGCTTCATTCTCACGGAAAACATTTTCACGGAAAATTTAATATTTTACGATTTTGTTTTTTTTCGGAAATCAAGCCATTTATAAGAAATAATTTCTCAAAAAACTTTAATTTTTCATAAAAAGTTGAATTTTTCAAAAAAGTTAAATATATCAAAAAAAATATGATATGATATTTTCAAAAAACTTTAATTTTTCAAAAAATTTGAATTTTTTACAAAAATTTTAATTTTTCAAAATAAATCAAATTTTTTTAAAAAATTTTAATTTTTTAAAATTAACAAAATTTCTCAAAAAAGTCAAATTTTTTCAAAAAACTTAAATTTAAATAAAAAAAAAAAAAATCACAAAAAGTTGAATTTTTTTTAAAAAAAAGTTGACTTTTTTCAAAAAAAAAGTTAATTTTTTCAAAAAAATTTTATTTTTCAAAAAAAAGTTAATTTTTTCAAAAAAAAGTTAATTTTTTCAAAAAAAATTTAATTTTTCAAAAAAGTTGAAATTTTTCAAAAAACTTAAAATTTTTAAAAAAAGTTTAATTTAAAAAAAAATGTTGAATAAGTTATATTTTTGAAAAAAGTAATTTTTTTTTTAAAAAAACTTCAGTTTTTCAAAAAAAAGCTGAATAGTTTTTTAAAAAAGTTGATTTTTTCAAAAAAAAATTTAGTTTTTTGAAAAACTATAATTTTCCAAAAAAGTTAATTTGTTAAAAAAAATTTAATTTTTCAAAAAAGTTGAAAGTTTAAAAAAAAGTTTAATTTAAAAAAAAAATGTTAAATATTTCAACTTGATTTTTTCAAAAAAAAAAAAAAATTGTGTAAAAAACAGTGTAATTTTAATAAAAATCAAAAAAAAAAGTTGAATTTGAATGAAAAATAAGTTTTTTTTTGAAAAATGTGTTTTTTTAATTTTTCTAAATTTAAAATCTAGCAAAGATAAAATTGATCTATGATCGCTAAAGAGGTTATGAAGTGAAAAAATATCAAATTAACATTCTTTTGCTTGTATCTTGATTGAAGACAAATGGATGATAATTTGATCATTATTACCCGTTCATTACCCCTTCAGCGATCCAAGATTAATTTTTTCTTTGTAAGATTTTTAAATTGCAAATAACTTCTTAAATAATCAAAATACAAGCAAAAGGACGTTAATTTGGTATTTTAATTATATCTAAAAAAATAACACAGCGTGACAAAATCGAGGACTTTGAAAGTAACCTGAGGTTTGACCATTGATTTTATATATTTCGGGGATGCTGATTCCAATGGTGCACTCCGTTTTTAGTTCTAAGGTACAGATTTTTCTTAAAATGTCTTCAAAGTTTTTCATGTCCCCGCGAAGTTTTTTTAATATAAATTTTTTTATATTAAAAAAACTCATATTTTTTGGTTGAAATTGAAAGCCTAGATCAGTAGCTACATTTTAAGTACAAACATGGCAGTTTAAGGTTACAAAAGTTGGTGGTACTTGGAGTTTATAACAAGTTTTTCTCATATTTTAACATTTTCGCGATTTTTTTGCGATTTATAAACAACTAACCTAAGCAGCCGTTTTGTATAAATATTGATGAATAAAAAACAGTATGTTTCATTAAAAAATATGTTTTTTTTGTTAAGTGTCTTATTCAAAAATTCAGCGATTTGTGAAAATCTCTCTATGAGAGCATCCCTTTCCAAGATGACCACATGATCCAACTTTTTGTATAATGTGTAGAAATCTCTAAAAAATTTAGTTCCGAATTTCAAGTCAAAATGTTTTCATTTGCAAAAGTTATATCTATAACTTTTGCAAATGAAAACAAAAAAGCTTTTATTTTATAACATTAAATTAAATTAGTAAGGAGTTAATTAAAAATAAAAATATAAATACAAAAAAAAAAATAAAGCATAATGTTAGGAGTTCCTTAACACTGTAAAAAAAAAAACATCAAATTGAAAAATTTAAATATTTTACGAGTTTTTTGAAATTGACTGATTTGATTTTTTAGGTAAAATGCATGAAAAATGCATTGGTTCCTCATGGCAATGCAATACTTGTTATGATTTGACATAAATATATTGGAGTCCATAACTTTGATAGTAATAAATACGCAATATGTAAGTAAAGTAAACAAAATTAAGATTAAAATTTTTTTAAGAACTGGTTTCTTGGTTAACCGTTAGTCGGTTAATGGGTTTTCTCGGTAACCCGGAAATTAGAAACCGAGTTTCTTCTTTAACTAAAACTCCAAAATAAAATTGAAATAATATTGCTCAAAACAACGGAATTGGGCCGAATTCGGTAGAGGAAGCGTTTTAAAAAAATGCTGGTGCTCAGTTGTTTGTTGTGACGGCTGTAGGCAAAATCGCCCAAAAAATTTTATGAAAAATCGCCCAAAAAATATGAAAAATTACCCAAAAAGAAACATACGAAATTTCGCCACAAATTAAAGAAAAAAAGCCCAAGAAAAAAATGAAAAATGAACCAAAATAAAAAAAAATGTCAAAAACACGTTTTCCTCAAAACACATATTACCCCAAAAGTTTATTTTGCGAAGAGAGAGTTTTAAGGCATGGAAATTGTAATCCCTAAGCCCGGCCATAGGCCGGATATGCAGAAAAACTTTTTAAAAAAAGAACAAATTTTAAGACAAGACGTCCCAAGCAGAAATTGACGACGGTTCTAAAAAAAAGCGTTCTGAAAGCACTGTAACAAAAAAAAAACGTTCTCAAAACGCTATTTTCAAACGCTTTGCGAGCGTTTTGAAAAGTGTTCTGAAAGCACTATAACAAAAAAAAGCAATCTCAAAGCGTTTTTTGTAACGCTTTGCGAGCGTATTCGAAAAGCGTTTTAAGAGTTCTTTAGATTTTTTTTTTGAAAAAATTTCTAAGTTCCGAAACTATTTTTGAATAACAATTTTTTTTGTTTTTTAAGTAAAACAAAATTATCAAAAATGTTTTTAGAATTTTTTTTTAAATTTATTTTCTAAGTTTCGAAAATTTTTTGGAAAAATTTTTGGAGTACAAAAAATTCGTTCATGATATTTTGTCGAAAATTTTGTCAAGCTTTCATCGTTGTTTGCCGACTGAAGTCCTTGACAAATTTATGCTGAACTGGAAGCAGCTTTTGAAAAGGAATCACGAGTCAAAAAAACGCATCCAAACCACCTGAATTCAGGTATAATTTCTGTGGGCAATTTCACAGTTTAGAGCACTCTTTAAGGTGCCCAAGCAGAAATTGACGACGGTTATAAAAAAAAAAGCGTTCTGAAAGCACTGTAACAAAAAAAGAACGTTCTCAAAACGTTATTTTCGACCGCTTTGCGAGCGTTCTCGAAAAGCGTTCTGAAAGCACTGTAACAAAAAAAAAGCATTCTCAAAACGCTTTATTCGAACGCCTTGAGAGCGTTTTCGAAAAGCGTAGTACATACAAGTGTAGTATTTTTTAGATTATACTCAATTTTAAACAAATTGTTATAAAAACATTTTGTTAAATCATATTAAATAATTTTTCCCTACCACCACATTGAAAACGCAAAATTTTGAAAACATGAAACATTTTTTAATTTGTAATTCTATTTTAAGTTTTATTATTATCATTTATGTAAAAGAGTTAAAGCAAGAGTTTCGTTATAAAATTTACAAATAATGCATTTTACTTCTACAATATGCACACTGACTTCAATAACATCTTCACGTAAATTTTTAACGTTATAAAGTCCTATTTCTTTTGATGGAATTGGATAGACAAAATAATCGTTTATTTCATTAAAGATGTTGCCTAGGGCGTTTCATCAAAAACTTTTTATTTGATTTTTGCTACTCTTGAAGCGGAATATGAATTCTTATGGCCTAAAAGATTTTTGAGATTTTTTTCAGATTTTTGGCGGGCCGGGATCAACTCGCTCAAATCGATTTTATGCTAAAAATGAGGTTATAAAACATAATTTTTTTTTATTTTTTTTTATGGTGCCTTGTTTTTACAAAAGTGGATAAATTACTGCAAAATATTGCTAGCCTCCTAAAAAAAATATTCGCGGTAAAAATAATAAGGTCAAAGGTCAATAATTTGACCTTAAAAGTAAAAATTTTGAATTTTCCAACTTCAAAGCTCAATAACTTAAGAAATATGCAACGTAGGTTCGTGATGTTGACACCGTTTAATAGATGTTTTAAATACCTTTCATTTAAATCCAAAATGACGTCTGTCATTTTAGTAGAAGTATTAACCCATTCCTGCCTAATGGGTATTTAAATACCCAAAAAAGTGTTGATACTTAAAAAAATTTTGCGCGGGCTAGATGGAAGATATCGGGCTGATTCTTTTTTCATAAAAAAGAGAAGAAATTGAGCTAAATGTGAACATTTAACAAGATTTTTTTTTATTTTGTTTAACTTTTGTTTTTCACTGACAAAAATCGAAGATTTTTTTAATCGAAAATTAGGTAAAAAAATGCACCTAAAACGTGATGCGGGGGGGGTAAGGACAATTTTGGTTTTCACGAAAATTTATCGGAGTTATTTTGACACCCAATAGAAACTTTTTAGACCCCTTTCAGCTCAAACAAAAAATAAAAGTAAAAAATTACACGGCATAATACCCATGTCATATCTCAGGTCGGAGCTGAGGTAAATTTTTTTTTATTTTTTCTAGCAACTTCTGTGGTCTTCCAGGAACACATGTCAAAATTTCATCAAAATCGTACGAGCCGATCTATGGGCAGGCAGGAATGGGTTAAAAACATTAAAAAAACTAACTTAACCCATTTTTTTTTTCTTACATTTCACATGAGCTTAACCAACAAGTACGTAGAATGTCTGAGAATGGATAACTTATCATTTATGTATATGCGTTATGTGGTCCAATACCGATATTTCGATGTGTTACACACGGAATGCCAAAGTGAGTTTACCCCCATACTTTGGTTAGAGGGTATAAAACTCACTTTGGCATTCCGTGTGTAACGCATCGAAATATCGGTATAGGACCACATAACACATATACATAAATGATAAGTTATCTATTCTCAGACATTCTACCGATTAATAAGATACTAACATATGTACTTGTTGGTTACGCTCATGTGAAATGTAAGAAAAAAATGGGTTAAGTTATTTTTTTTAATTTTTTTAATACTTCTACTAAAATGACAGACGTCATTTTGTATTTAAATGAAAGGTATTTAAAATATCTATTAAACGGTGTCAACATCACGAACCTACGTTGCATATTTCTTAGGTTATTGAGCTTTGAAGTTGGAAAATTCAAAATTTTTACTTTTAAGGTCAAATTATTGACCTTTGACCTTATCATTTTTACCGCGAATATTTTTTTTTAGGAGGCCAGCAATATTTTGAAGTAATTTATCCACTTTTGTAAAAACAAGGCACCATAAAAAAAAAACAAAAAAAAAAATATGTTTTATAACCTCATTTTTAGCATAAAATCAATTTGAGCGAGTTGATCCCGGCCCGCCAAAAATCTCAAAAATCTTTTATGCCATAAGAATTCATAATCCGCTTCAAGAGTAGCAAAAATCAAAAAAAAAAGTTTTTGATGAAACGCCCTAATGTTGCCTTTTAAATATAAGTATATTATCACATGTTTGTTTAGATCGATTTGAAAGCGAAACAGAACAAACCATTTTTACAAAAATTAGCCGCTGGCTGGCTGCAGTAAAGGACAGAATGGGAGGAAGAAAGTCCCTATAAATAAATTGGTTTACTTTTTTTATGAAGTTTACCTTTACTAAGTTTACTTTTTTTATTACATTGAATTTAATTTTTATTTTCTAAAATACTTTTATAAAAAAAATATCTACAATTAACGAATAAAAAAAAAATATCTGCTTTATATGAAGTCCTTTAAAGTACTGTTTTTTCTTATTTCAATCGCTGGAAAATATATTTAATTTTTGTATTTAAGCTCTTTATAAGTGCTTTACTTTTGGTTTTTAAAGCGCTTTCATGACTTTAAATAAAACGTTCTGAAAGCACTTTTTTAAAACGCTTTTAAAACGCTTTAAACCTAGCGTAGATCGATGTTATCATTCGGATCATCTGAAAGCGCTTTGAAGATGGTAAATGGAACGCTTGTAGAACCGTCCACAACGCTTTCACAGCGCTTTTGCGATTGTATTTTTCTGACTGGGTGGCTTCAGACTATAATATTTGTAATAATATCTGTCAAAATTTTTTTTAAAACCTATAAAATATTATGTTGTAAACACAAATCGGTATAAAACCAAGAGAAATACGGATTGAAAAATGTCAAGCGGATACGTATTCTCATTTTTAGAAATTTCTCTAAAAATGAGAAAACGTATACGCTTTCAACAGGGTTGTATTTATTTTGATAATATTTAAGATGTGATGGTGTAAATACGCAAAGGATTTTTTACAAGATTTTTTGACAAGCGGAGAAAATTTCGTATTATTTAAGATACGTATTTTCTTACGACTCAGTATTATAGTCTGAAGTGGGCTTTAGTAGCACAAATAAAGATACTGAAGCTCTCTTTGTAGAGTTTATTAACTCTTGTATTTTTCCCCCCAAAAATCATTATTCATCATTTAAAAGATGTTAAAGATGTCAAAAAAGAAAGTATAAGTTGTTAAACAAAAAAATCTTAACAAAACTTTGTAAGAGAGCTCTTTCGATGCACTATGATATATTAAAAATACCTAGAATACCAAAACCTCGATTTATTTTTGCTGGGGATTAATTTTTGTATTTTCGTGTGTTCTGAAATGTTAATTTAAAAAAAAATTAATAAAGCAACTGCTACTCAAATTATTTAAAAAATTCGATTAATCGATAATCGCGATTAACGGCAATTTTTTTAATCGTAATCGCGATTATGAAATATCTCGATTATTTGCAAACTCTAATGTAACTAAATTTTTTGCTAACTTTACAGTTTTTTTTTTTAGTGTGATTTTACAGAAAACCGGTTTAAAGTTTACAATTGAAACTTGTTTTACATTGCAAAAGGCCCGTACATAGAAAATGTTATAATGGTGTGTTCTCTTCTCAAACGGTTAGATTAGAAGATATTTATACGAATTTTTGACACAATATAAAGCAGGATATAACAAATAATTCTGTATGGTTTACGCAAAAACGACATATTTTGAATTATGACACTATACAAGTAAATGGGCGATATCGTCTTCTTGATAATATGGTCTGAAAAAGCTATAAGTTGGTAATTAATGTAATAATCTTTTATTTACATAAATAAAATAAATGACCTGAATAAGCCCGATTTAGAAACTTCTAAATAACGTAATAATAAAATTTGGAAAAGGTAAATAACAACTTTAATAAATATTTCATATTACGAGTTCATGAAAGTCCTTGCACTAATTATGATGCACTTTATCAAACATGTCTCCACAAAATTTCAATTCTATTCGTTAAAAAATATTATAATAATTTCATTTATAAACAAATAAAATTCAAAACTATAGTATTTCGTATTTTCAAAAATATTTTGGTTGCCCTATAAAATTATCAACATTTTATTTGCTCGTTATGATGTTTTATTTTATTTAAAAAAGTCGGATTAATAAAGGAAATTCAAAAAAATTTTAACTATTTTTCATCTACTGTAAAGACCAAAAATGTTGTAAGTTTGTTTTGCACTTCAGGTGATGATATGTTGTTATACTAAGTATAATTTTAAAAAAACTCGTAAAATATTAAAATTTTTCAATTTGATGTTTTTTTTACAGTGTTAAGGAACTCCTAACATTATGCTTTATTTTTTATACCCTACACCACACTGTGGTACAGGGTATAATGAGTTTGTGCTGATGTTTGTAACTACCCGTAATATTGGTCCTAGACCCACTTTTAAGTATACCGATCGGCTTAGAATCACTTTTTGAGTCGATTTAGCGATGTCCGTCCGTCTGTCCGTCCGTCCGTCCGTCCGTCTGTCCATGTAAACGGTGTAAACACGATACAGGTCGCAATTCTTAATCAATTGACTTGAAATTTGAAACTTAAGCCTCTTTTGGCCCAAGGACGAAGCCTATTGAAATTGGTCCATATTTAGACCTAGCCCCCATACAAAGGTCCTCTTTAGTTTTGGCTCAAATGACTCTAAGTAAAAGACGCATTTTAACAGGTATCTATTCGAAATTTGGCAGGTAATCATGTTTTATCAACACAAATCACCATTCCAAATTTTAAAGAAATCGAACCAGTTCTTATTGGAGCCCCCATACAACCACCTCCCCGATTTTCACATAAATCTCTCAAATTTCATGAAAATAAACTTTAGGCCTTATTAGCTTGAATAAATAATACAAAATTTAATAAAAACAACCAATTGGCCAAATATAAACAATAACTATACGTCGGAAAGCTTGCCGAAACAACTTTATCTAAAAAACTATCAATTTATAAACAACAGGTACAACAAAAACAACATAAAAATGAAGGGTTATTTTAAACACATAGCATTGAAGTACAACAGTGAGACGTGCGGAACGATGAAGGAGTATTGCAATCACTGTTGCCAGATTTGACGATTTCTCTGCATTTTGACGATTTTTACTCCCCAAAATAGCAAAATGACGATTTGACGATTTTTGGCCAAAAAATTACGATTTTCAAAAATAAGAAAAAACATGACAATTTTGTCTACTTTTTAAATTTTTTTTAATAAAACTTTAGTATTCAATGAATATTTTTTGCTCATTATTAATTTAAAAAAACTATCCACCAATAATTTTGTACAAAAAGGGACAAAAGAAACAAGTGAGAGTGTTACATTCTCTTTTTGCATCCAAAATTTAAAAAAATGATAGGGAGTTTTTTGGCGGAGGACCTTTCTTTTCGTGTAAATGTTTGCAAATTGATTTACTTTATTTATGCAATTTATCATTATTATTATTTTTTTTATGGAAGTCCACAAAAAAGGGTGGACCGAAAAAAAATACATTTTCCAATTAACTTGACCCAACTGCATGACCTTTCCTTTCATAAAAATATTTCATTTGCTTAAAAATATAGCAAAAAATGTAAAAAAAAAATTCAGAGGTAGGTTTAGTTTTACAAGGGGGAACTTTGTTCTCCCTGGTCTAATTTTGTTAATTTTCGAACTGAACCATCCAATGGACATAAGATATATTTATGCCAAACTGCATGGATTTAGCTGTTTTGGAATTGGACTGCATCATGTCTTCAACAAACGGTCGGGCATCGCTTGAATATCTTAGTGCCAGTTTACAGAAGGCGAACGATACACACGAACGAAAATTTTGCATGTGTTTTGTTATTGTAACAACAACAAACTACATGTAAAATTTTCGTTCGTCTTCTGTAAACTGGCACTTAGAATTACTCTTAAATCAACCTTTTTTTACCTTTTTTATTTTGACGATTTTTGCAAATGGGATGACGATTTTGACGATTTTTTTTATAAAAATCGTACATTTTTGACGATTTTGTACTGAACAATTCTGGCAACCCTGATTGCAATGAAGTCAAAAAATTAGCACAACAACTAGAACGGCTGAAATTCATTTTATCATGTAGAAGTTACTTATGGCATTATACCAAAGCACACAAAAAATTCTACAAAACAGGTGACACATCTTTTTAAATGCACAACAATTAAGAACAAATTAGACAAAATAGAAAACAATTTCCATAAAAAAATTTTAAATTTAGAAATCTCACAAACAAACACAAATATCACTTTAATTAAACGAAAAATTTTTCATCTAAATGCTGGTATTCAAAATATAATATCAACAGCTGACCACTCAACATTTATTAACAAACAAAGAGACAGAACAAAACAAATTGCAAAAAATAACAGAGAGAAACAAATCAACAAAATTAATACACTGAAAGAAAAACAGTTTAAATTACACGGACTTGTGTTTAATGATAACTGGTTTGAAAACAAAACTGAACACATTATTCCAATTGAATGCAGGTGGATTTTGTCGATAGGGAAAAAATTTGCACTACCGGTAGACAAAATAAGTTTTTCACCATTACATGTCATTGCTGATATAGAGCAATGTATTCAGGCGATAGACAGTAATATTGATAAAGAAAAGGATATTGCCAGAACTAAAGTAGCGAACAAAATTACAACTTTTAAAAGAAATATTAAGAACACAGAAAAGGACAAATTTATTCTAACAATGTTTGAAAAAACTAGAAAATTTCTGCGTAAACACATTGACGTAATTGTTGTACAGGCCGATAAAGGTAACAAGACTGTGCTGATGTATAAGAATGATTATGAAAGGAAGATGGAAGCACTACTAGAAGACAAAAATACATACAAAACTTTACGAGTAGACCCAACTTTAAAACTACAGAAGGAAAACAATAATTTGGTCTCTGATTTATTTAAGAATAACCACTTCGACCTATTGTGTCATCAGTCCAGGTACCATTTTTTTTTTTTTTTTTTTTTTATGCAAATTGATCAAACGGAGATAATTGTTTCATTCGATGTCATTTCTCTGTTTACTAATATTCCAGTAAAAACGGCAATAAGAACGATTATGGGAAAATGGAATGTGATTAAAAATCACACGAAAATGTCAAGTTCTCAGTTTCTTAAGATTCTGCAGTTCTGTCTCAATGACAATAATTATTTTATGTATAAAGACAAAATTTATAACCAAATTTTTGGCATGCCCATGGGGAACCCGCTATCTCCCACAATAGCAGATATAATTCTTGACAATCTGCTTGATAGTGCGATAAATGAATTGAAGAACAAAGGTATATCGATCAAATACATAGCTAAATATGTAGATGATATTTTAGCTATCATCAAACTAGACGACAAAGAAGACATTTTGTCTACTCTTAATAAGTATCACCCTAAGATACAATTTACAATTGAGATGGAGAAAAATCAGGAAATAGCATACCTTGACGCCAAACTTATTCGGAGGAAAAACTCAATAATTTTTGACTGGTACGCTAAAGAGACTTCGTCTGGAAGGATTATGAATTTTCACGCAACCCAACCAAAGAATCAAATTATCAATACAGCCAAAAATCTAATATCAAGAATTTTCAACATTAGCGATGAACTTTTCCATACAAAAAACAAAAACACCATATTTAATATACTTAAAAACAACAGCTTTCCTAATAAACTTACATCTACATTAAAAGAAGAAACAATAAAACAATTAAAAAATAAAAATAATAATAATAACCCTAATAACACAGAAAAAGAACCAAAACTTTTTTTCAGTGTAAAATACATCCCTGGCCTTACTGATAATAAAAACATACGAACGTCAATAGAAGCAAATAACATAAGCTTTGCTTATAAACCAAATAAAACACTAACAAGGGAAGTCTCCCTGGTGTCACCCTCCGATCTTCATGAAATTTGGATATGTTATTAAGAACGAAAATTAATTCGACACGTATTTTTTTTTAGCGGCCCAAATTCATTTTTTAGAGGGGTCGATTTGTATGGGGGGAAATTGACCTTTTTCAGTTTTTCACGATTTAAACCTATTTAAACAAAATTAATATAGACATGTGTGGTATCAGATTAAAGGTATTAAAAATACCTATCTCGTGGTGTTAACAACGGGCCATAGAAGTTAATATTTTTCGACTTATTAACAAAAATGTCCTAAAATTTTAGTATTTTACTCAATATGACGAAAAGTTGTGCATGTTTGGACACGTTCTTAGCACACGTAGATAGGTTTTCCAAAGACCTTTCATTTGGTATGCAACATGACTAGGTTTCTTTGCATAGTATAGGAGATAAACGAAAAAAACTGAAAAATGGCCTTGTCTTCCCCCCTCCTTTTTACCCCCTAAATATGAATTTGGGCCGCTAAAAAAAAATACGTGTCCCTTTATTTTTTCTGCTCTACAAAATAAAACCAATTCCATAAAGATCCGCGGGTGACACTAGGGAGACTTCCCTTGTTAGTACAATATTCACAACAATAAAAGCTCCAATAGCAAAAGAACAACAAAACAACATTGTTTATGAATTACAGTGCAAAGGGAACAACGAAGAAAACTGCGAACTAATATATATAGGAACAACAAAACGATCACTTGAAACCAGAATGAGAGAGCATATGATGGATATACAAAGAAGAAAAGAATCAACAGCATTATCAACACATATTTTAAATACACAGCACAAAATAGATTTTGAGGGGGTACACTCATAGAAATATCTTAGTAGAAAAATTAGTAAACCCATTGTAGATCAAGTTTTACAGAATAATGCCGTATTCAACAAAAATTAATGTTGATATCGTTGAATAATCAGTAAAGTTGAATCAACATTTTACAACGCTTATACAGAATTCAATAGATAAAACCAAAAAAGAAAAAAACAACCCTGTGTGTTCATTTTTGTATTATCAAGTTGGTAGCAATGCATTGCAATGTGAAATTTGTTTGTCTCTTATAAAATTATTTTATGTGTTTGTTTCTTATAAAAATATTTAATATTATAAAAATAAATAAAAATAGGATCTGATGATCAGATTCTGATCTGTAAATATTTGGTAAGTAATAAAATACATTGGTTACTTTATGTATTCATACCATATTATAATTTTTTTTTTGTTTTTTTTTAAGGTTTTTGATTTGGTGTCATTAGAAAACTGGAGAATGGCTTACGAGTGCATAACATAAATAAACGATGTGTGTGTGAAAATCTCGTGCAGCTTAAAAAGCCGGTGATAATTCTAAAAAATATTGTGATTTTTACTTAATAAAAGAATATTAACAAATAACAACAAGCTTTTTTTTATTAATAAAATTTCTTATATCAACAAAAATATGAGTTGAGTTTACAAAAAATACGAGTTGATTTACAAAAGAACGAGTTGATCAACTTTTACAAAAACTGACAACAATTTTTATTGAAATCAACATAAATATTTGTAGGGTCAAAATCAACAATGATTTCTGTTGAATTTACAATGATTTTCTTTGGGAATACAATGATTTTTGGTTGAGTGTACGAATCTATATATATAAAAATGGATGTATGTATGTGTGTATGTATGTATGTTCCGTATGGACTCGAAAACGGCTGGACCGATCTTGATGAAATTTTCAGGGAATATTCAGAATAGCCCAGGGAGTAACACTGTGCAGTCAGACTTTTGATTTTTTGCGTGTGGGCGGAGGGGCGTGGCAAAATCGAATTTTTACATTGCACCAATAATGACATCTATATATAAAAAACGGATGGACCGATTTTGATGAAATTTAAACCAAAGATAGTACTAACCGAGTACTAACTTTATACCAAATTAGAGCGTGATCGGACAAGTGGGCTTAAAATGCCATGCTTTTTTGACTGTGGGCGGAGGGGTGGTCAAAATCGAATTTTCACATTGCACCATGACATCTATATATAAAAAACGGATCGACCGATTTTGATGAAATAAAAACCAACGATAGTACTAACCAAGTACTAACTATGTGCCAAATTAGAGCGTGATCGGACAAGCGGGCGTAAAATGACATGCCCCTTTGTATTGAATGTTATTTCTGCATGCTCCGCAATAACGCAAAACTGTTGATTCGATTTTAATTAAATTTTCAGCACCAGTGCGGAACTATAGGACACATACACGTATGCAGAATTGTTTTTTCAGGGCCCAACAACAACAACAACAAAAAAAAATTGTTGTTCTTTTCGTGAGATTTGTGTTTTTCAATAAATAAAAAAAATTGTTGTTATTGTTGGGACCCCCTCTGAACAAGTCGTTGATACATGTTATACTACGATTAGAAAAAGGGGCGTAAAATGACACACCCCTTTGTACAATCACGCAAAAACAGCTGAACCGAATCTCTTGACAATTTCACTACAAACAGTGCTAACCAAGTGTATATGTAGGCCATATAAGATCGTTGTTGGATAAAGGATTCAAAATTGCAACGCCCTTTGTACTATACTAACCAGAATTGAACAGAGGCGTATATTGCCACGCCGCTTTGGTTTATACTGAACGTTATATCTGCCTGTTTTGAAATCACGCAAAAACGGATAAGCCAAATCTGTCACTACTGATAACTAACCAAGCGGGAACTGTAGCTGATATGTAGAGCGCGATTCGGCAAATGGGTATAACATGTCACTCCCGTTTTTCATAAATAAAAAGTTATTTCCTCCTCTTTCGCAATCACAGAAAAACGGCAAAACTGATGTCAATGGAATTTGCAGCACAGATAGTACTATTCGAGGATGCAGCATGGAACTTTAGACTGTCACGATTCGATAAAAATGCGTTAAATGACACGCCCCTTTGTACTATACTTAACGTTATGTCTGTCTGTTTCGAAATCACGCTAAAACGGCTGAACAGATTTTGTTGAGATTTCTCTATAGATTGTGCTAACCGAGGGTGAAACCAAAGGTTACTAGCTGGACTCGGACCCGTACTTTAATTTTGTCCGACACTAATTAAGATGCAATATAAAACAGTGTTTTTCTTAGGGCCAGCAACGCGGACCGGGTATAGCTAGTATTAGATAAAATAAGGGGGGAAAAGAAAAGATATACAGTAGAAAGTCTTAGGATACAGGAAAATATAAAGAAGACGATGAATGTCAAAGAAGACACAAACAACATAAGCGCGAATTATAGGGTTGCAATTACAAAATCGTTACAGTGATACTTGTTTTGATATGTGTTTAATTATAAATTTATGTTTCATGTTTTTATGTTTTATGTTACATGTAAATGGAGAAATTTAATTTAATGTGAAAAGCTCATATTGTAAGTATAACTGTTTTAAATGTAATTTATTTGTACTTATGTTAATTTATTTATTTTTAAAATTTTAAATAGACGCTCCCTTGAAAAAGTCGACAAAAAATCGACGAAACGTCGGGAAAACTGTAATAAAAAACTGCTTTTTATTTACAATAATTAAACTTTAGGCCTTATTAGCTTGAATAAATAATACAAAATTTAATAAAAACAACCAATTGGCCAAATATAAACAATAAGAAAATATTTAATTAAAATTCTGTTTGTGTATGTTAAACGCGTACTTTAATAACCTTATCAAATCTGATTACCATCGGACCATTTTTGGACTTAGGTCCCATGTGGAAATTTCGCCCGATATTCAGTTGAAGTGATTTATTGTCAACAAAAAGAAGCCTATTCCACTCAAATTTGATTAGTGAGTGCTTTTTACACTTATTAAAGATTTGACAAAATATAGATCTAATCAGTCCATGTTTGAACTTGGGACCCATTTTCCGGGAAACTCTGGTGTAGGGTATTTTATGGTCGGTCTTGACCGACTATAATTTTCTTACTTGTTTTTTTTTTGTATTTATATTTTTATTTTTAATTAACTCCTTACTAATTTAATTTAATGTTATAAAATAAAAGCTTTTTATCTATAACTTTTGCAAATGAAAACATTTTGACTTGAAATTCGGAACTAAATTTTTTTAAAGATTTCTACACATTTTACAAAAAGTTGGATCATGTGGTCATCTTGGAAAGGGATGCTCTCATAGAGAGATTTTCACAAATCGCTGAATTTTTGAATAAGACACTTAACAAAAAAAACATATTTTTTAATGAAACATACTGTTTTTTATTCATCAATATTTATACAAAACGGCTGCTTAGGTTAGTTGTTTATAAATCGCAAAAAATCGCGAAAATGTTAAAATATGAGAAAAACTTGTTATAAACTCCAAGTACCACCAAATTTTGTAACCTTAAACTGCCATGTTTGTACTTAGAATGTAGCTACTGATCTAGGCTTTCAATTTCAACCAAAAAATATGATTTTTTTTAAATACAAAAAAATTTATATTAAAAAAACTTCGCGGGGACATGAAAAATTTTGAAGACATTTTAAGAAAAATCTGTACCTTAGAACTAAAAACGGAGTGCACCATTGGAATCAGAATCCCCGAAATATATAAAATCAATGGTCAAAACTCAGGTTACTTTTTCACCGTCACACAGTGTAATCGCTGTAGAACAAAATGGATGATATTTTTGTCATTTTCACCCCTGCGTTACCCGTTTAGCGGTTCCAGATCCAATTTTTCTTTGCTAGATTTTTAAATTGCGAATAACTTCTTAAATAATTAAAATACAAGCCAAAGAACGTTAATTTGGTATGGATTATATTTTAATCATTGTTACCCGTTCATAACCCCTTAATCGATCCCAGATTAATTTTTTCTTTGTAAGATTTTTAAATTGCGAATAACTTCTTAAATAATCAAAATACAAGCATAAGGACGTTAATTTGGTATTTTAAGTATATCTCAAAAAATAATCGATGTAGAGCAAAATGGATGATATTTTTGTCATTTTCACCCCTGCGTAACCCCTTTAGCGGTTCCAGATCCAATTTTTCTTTGCTTGATTTTTAAATTGCGAATAACTTCTTAAATAATTAAAATACAAGCAAAAGATCGTTAAGTTGGTATTTAAATTATATCTTAAAAACTAATCGGGATAGAGACAAATGGATGATATTTTAATCATTATTACCCGTTCATAACCCCTTCAGCGATCCCAGATTAATTTTTTCTTTGTAAGATTTTTAAATTGCGAATAACTTTTTAAATAATCAAAATACAAGCAAAAGGACGTTAATTTGGTACTTTATTTATATCGCAAAAAAACTATTTTATAAGTATATCTCAAAAAATAATCGATGTAGAGCAAAATGGATGATATTTTTGCAATTTTTACTCTTGTGTAACCCTTTTAGCGGTTCCAGATAAAATTTTTCTTTGCCAGATTTTTAAATTGCGAATAACTTCTTAAATAATTAAAATACAAGCAAAACAACGTTAATTTGGTATTTATATTATATCTTAAAAACTAATCGGGATAGAGACAAATGGATATTTTTATCATTATTACCCGTTCATAACCCCTTTAGCGATCCCATATTAATTTTTTCTTTGTTAGATTTTTAAATTGCGAATAACTTCTTAAATAATCAAAATACAAGCAAAAGAACGTTAATTTGGTATTTTAGTTATATCTCAAAAAATAATCGATGTAGAGCAAAATGGATGATATTTTTGTCATTTTCACCCCTGCGTAACCCCTTTAGCGGTTCCAGATCAAATTTTTCTTTGCTAGATTTTTAAATTGCGAATAACTTCTTAAATAATTAAAATACAAGCAAAATAACGTTAATTTGGTATTTAAATTATATCTTCAAAACTAATCGGGATAGAGACAAACGGATGATATTTTAATCATTATTACCCGTTCATAAGCCCTTCAGCGATCCCAGATTATTTTTTTCTTCGTTAGATTTTTAAATTGCGAATAAATTCTTAAATAATCGAAATACAACAAAAGGACGTTAATTTGGTATTTTAATTATATATCAAAAAATAATCAATGTAGAGAAAATGGATGATATTTTTGTCATTTTCACCCCTGCGTAACCCCTTTAGCGGTACCAGATCAACTTTTTCTTTGCACTCAAAAAAAAAAACTGTAAAGTTAGCAAAAAATTTAGTTAAATTTAACTAAAAAAACACCTGATTTTGAACCTACTAAATTTCTAGTTAATTTAACAAAAAATATTTAGTTAACTTTTCGTAGAATGAATGTAGCAAACCGTAATTTTAACTAAAAATTCAGCCGAAAATTTCGTAACATTTTTTATTAGTTGAATTCAGCTAAACTTTTTTTAAAAAATTTTAAGTTTGTTAAATATTGGTTTTAAACACTTACACTTCACTTATTTTTTCTTTTTTTTTCACAGCATAAAGTTCAGCTTAAGTAGGACTTATGAGATTTGCATAGGAGGCTACACAAGAAATGTTTAAAATTTTTCACTTGACAAAAATGTTACAAAAAATCAGCAAACTAATTAGTAAAAATTCGTAAACTCAGTTTTAAAGTCAACAAAAAAAATTAATTCAAAATTTGTACAAAACTAGTATTTTCGTAAATTGAACTTAACTAAAAAAAGTAGTTAAAACGCTGATTTTAACTAAAAATTTGCTAAAAAGCCAGTAAACTCGAGTTAACAAAAAAACTAAATATGTTTTTATTTCGACCTTTTAATTTTCAAATAAATTAAGTAAAATGATCAGGCTTGAGGTCTGTGTTAATAAAGTTTTATTTATTTTATTTTATTTTCAATATTTCGCCTATCGTCGGCAAGCATCATCAGGAAATCTACATATGTATACAAAAACAATAATACAAATAAATTTATTTATCCACTATCACTGTAACATAAAATTAACTTAACACAACAAAAACAAAAAACTTACAAAACAATGAGTAACAATAATTAAATTAAATAATCACGACTTGACTGCTTAACATTTAATACTGCACTAAACTATTTTGTTTTATTTATTATGTACGAATAGCTCTTTGACAAATTTTCTATATCTGTTCGGTAATTCATTCTCTTTTCTTGTTCGACTTTGTTGATGTGTAGCATTTCTAATGTGAATCTTCGTTTATATATTTCTTCTTGTTGCAAAATTTCTACGTTGTCAAAGTCTGGTGCATGTCCTCTCTTTGCACAATGGGCCGCAAGTGCTGTTTTTTGTGTTGATGAATTATCTCTACATCTTATATCTGATCTGTGTCCTGCTAATCTGGTTTTAAGTTTGTTTTTTGTAGTCCCAACGTATACTTGATTGCATATGTTAGTGTTGTCCCCCATGCATTTTATTTTGTAGATAAGATTAGATTTATCCATTTTGTCAATCTTACTTTTTGTGTTTGAAAAAAGTTGTTTAAGGGTGTTATTGGTTTTTGAAGCTATTTTATATTTTTCTTTGTTGTAAATATCAGAGTTTTGAATGCGTTCCGAAATTTTTGGCACATAAGTCATGGATTTGTATATTCTATTAGCGTCATCTGATATTGGTCTTGGTTTGCATTTCTTATTTTTGTAAATTAGTTTTTTAATAATATGCTTCGGAAAAGAGTTTTTTCTTAAAATATCATTAATTTTACGTAAATTTTCCTTATGGAATTGTTTGTCGCTGATTGTCAACACTCTTTTAATGAAATTACTTGCAGTATTCATGATTATACTTTTTGGATGGCACGAAAAGTAGTTAATTATTCTTCCCGACGATGTTGGCTTTTGATACCAGTCAACCTTTATCTGGTTTCCTCTCCTGATAACCATAGTATCCAAATATGGCAAATGCCCTTGCTTCTCTTCCTCGATAGTAAATTTAATTCGGTGGTGAAATTTATTTAATTGATTAAGTGTTTCAACAATGTCACTTTTCCTTTACTATCCCAAACAGGTCGTCTACGTATTTTGTTAATAATCGCGGTTTTCTATCCAGTTTTTCCACACTTTTCCTCAACAATTCCTCCATTACAATGTCAGCCACGACTGGAGAGGCTGGTGATCCCATCGGAAGTCCGCTACATTGCGTATAAATCTTGTCCTTATATCTAAAATAACGGTTTCTTTTATACAGAATTTTAGTATTTTTAAAAATAAATCCTTCGGCATATTTGTGTGTGGTACGATATCCTCCCATTTATTACTAATTACTTCTATTGCGTAGTCTACCGGAATGCTTGGGAATAAAGACACTACGTCAAATGATATTAGCTTTTCGTCATCACATATTGCACTATTGTTAACCTTATCTCTAAATTGCACGGCATCCCTAACATTAAATTCAGAATTCTCTGTAAGCTTTTTTAAAATATTTGTCAAAAACTTACATAGTTCATTAGCTGGAGAGTTAATTGATGAACATATCGGCCTGAGTGGGACTCCTTCTTTATGTATTTTCGGTAGTCCATAAATTCTTGGAGCAAAAGCCGCGTCATTCTTAAGCCTATTCTTTTCTATCACAGATATACTATTGCACTTTAGGAGTTCATTGACTAAGTCATTATTTTTCTTCTGAAATGATGACGTAGGGTCTTTTGTCAGTTTCCTGTATGTCATATCATTCAGAATATTGTTCATCTTTGTCTCATAGTCATTTTTCTCCATTGCGACTGTGACATTCCCTTTATCGGCATTCAGAATCAAAATATTTTTATTTTTCTTCAAAAAACTTTTTGTTTGCTCCACTGTATTTAATACTAAACGCTCTCTTTCATTTAATCTTTGTTTATTTAAATGATTTTCTAACATTGATGTAAACTTTGAGCGTGCCATCTCTTGTTCATCTCTGTTTTCAAGAGTTTGTATGCAATCTTCTCCGTCCGCAATATATTTAAACAAGGGGAATTGTTGCTTTGTTGTTGGTATTGCGTATTTTTGGCCTAACGAGAGTAGCCATTGTATATCGTGTGGAATATCAATATTGGATTTATAACAAACCAATTTTCGTTTTTAGCAACTTCTAACTCTTTTCTTTGTTTATCTCTTAATATGTCAAACTTTCTCTTATGTCGTTTCTTGATTTCAATGTTTTTTCGGTTTTCAAGTGTTTGTTCGCTGTACCATAATTGTTTTTGTTCTTCTGTAGTCAAGTGTCTGTTAATTTTGTTTTTTGTTTCCTTTATGTTTTCTTCGTTGCATTTTTCCATTTCGTGCTTTTGTCTAATAAGTAAATTTAATATTTTGGCATTTGTAGATTTCCTGATGATGCTTGCCGACGGTAGGCGAAATATTGAAAATAAAATAAAATAAATAAAACTTTATTAACACAGACCTCAAGCCTGATCATTTTACTTAATTTATTTGAAAATTAAAAGGTCGAAATAAAAACATATTTAGTTAAACTTACGGAGGGCACGCCGTATAAAATCCAAAAATGGTTTACAACAACATTAAACAGAAACACAAGAACATCAAAGGATATATAAATAAATTTAAATCACTAAAACAACAACAACTTAACATCAAATCAACAATTACTTTTCTTATAAAGTCCCAGCAAAAAAAGAACATACTAAAATGTTAATAAAAAGTAGTTCAACTGCTGCTAAAGTAGTTCTAACTTTGCTGAAACTCTAGTGAATTTAACAAGGCGGTGTCGCTCAAAATAAGTAGTTTTTTTTTACATTTTTTAAGTACATATAAAGTAGTACTCATACTGTTGTCATAGTTTAAGTTTTTGTATGTAAAGTTTAATTACATCTTTAAGATCACTATTTAAGAGCATTTTTGCACTACTTAAAAAGTGTATTTTTAGAATTCATTAGGAAGTAGATTTAGTAAGCGATTCTGACAATGCCAATGTTCTAATAACATTACTAAACATCGAAAATGCGACTGGGACGCGACCTTATACACTTGATTACATTAGTTCTGCTGGTCAAAAATCCAGTCTCCGCACTTTTCCATCAGATCTGGTTTTTGAGAAAATTGTGGTCAAAATTCAAAAAATCGCCGTTTTGGGTTAAGCTAAAACTTTCCTCTTTAAGATGCAGAACTCATTTGGTCAGTCGCCCTAACTTTTTGGTCACCAATTGTATTTCAATGCTGTCATATCAAAAAAAAAAGTTTTTGGGGGAAAACACTTTATTAAAAGATTGGTGCTCCAAAGGTTGAAGCGACTGATGAATTGAGTTATACGTCTTTAAGAGCAATGTTTGAGCTTTACCCTTAAAAAGTATGGAGTCCGGATTTTTGACCAGGAGAATAATTGTAATGATGTTTATAAGCCTTATACTATAAGGTGGCGTTCCATTCGAATAAGGTTTTTTTCATATGATTTGTAGCGGCAAAAATCTTTTTTTTGGGAACAAGACATCATTGAGAGATAATTGGTGCCCTAGGGGTTAAGGCGACTGACCAAAAGAGTTCAGAATCCTTAAGAGCAATGTTTAAGCTTTAGCCTCGACTTATTTTTAAGTCGCTATCATATCGGGTTCATCCGCTATGATTTGGCAAAAATTAACAAAACGGCGATTTTTTTTTAACTTTGACATCAATTTTCCTAAAAACTTGATGTGATGGAAAAGTTTGGAGACCAGATTTGTGATGAGTAGAACAATTGCAATTAACCGTGTAAGATCGCGGACCAGTCGCATCAATAAAAGTGTTCGTACCTCAAAAAATTGGTCCAAGTTCAGGACTTTATACTTCATCCGACATAAAATTGTTTAATTTGCTCGACAAAAAAACAATGATCGCTAAAAAATTGCGTTTTAGAGGTTGGTTCGCTTCTCCAAGGTGAAACTTTTCCCCTCCGTTCCGATTTTAACCTACCTAGGACTATAAAAAATATTTGTACCAAACGTCAGGTGGATAGCTGTTTTATTTTGGACTACATCGTGTTACATACAGACAGACGGAGGGATGTTCATAGAACTTCTCAGAATCGATCACTTCATCGGATAGGTCTGAATTTTTGGAAATGGTTTCAGTTAATGAATTGTATCCCAACTAGAAAATCACATTTTGATAATTTTATAGGGGGACGATGCATCACAATCAATAACTTGATTTTAAAAAAAGTGTTGTCACTTTTTTTTGCATTTTAGGCGACGATTCTCTTTATGGGGAATGACAAAGTAAGTGTTCCACCTATACTGTAGTTAAAAGGTAAAAAAACAAAATCAGTTTACACCAAATTTAAGATTAAACAAATTAAAAATAAAAAAATGTTTTAATTCCTGGAATTGTAACCTATCAAATATTAACTTTTTGCCTTTCAATTATATATAAAACTATAGTTTAGACTAAAACTCTATTAAATAAATACCCAGGCAGAAATTACGACTCTTCTAAAAATACAATACCATTATAACATTGGAAATACAAAAATACGACTTTAAAAATTCAATACCTTGAAAACATAAAAATTCAATACCATTACAACATTGGATTTTAAAAGAACCAACGTTACATAAGAGTTTAAAATTATAATCCGAAAAGGTTTACTATGGTAAACTTTTACAAAATTTCTGACTTTATTGTATTTAAGTATTTCTTTATATCGTTAAACTACCCAGGCAGAAATTACGACTCTGCTAAAAATACAATACCATTATAACATTGGAAATACAAAAATACGACTTTAAAAATGCAATACCTTGAAAACAAAAAATTCAATACCATTACAACATTGGATTTTAAAAGAACCAACGTTACATAGGAGTTTAAAATTATAATCCGAAAAGGTTTACTATGGTAAACTTTTACAAAATTTCTGACTTTATTTTATTTAATTATAAATATTTTTTTTTATGTAAAAATGCCACTGCATATTTTTTTTATTATGAAATGTGCAAGGAGAATAAGGGTATAGTCGGAAAGTCGATTAATTGATTTTTGTATAAAAAATCTAAATGGACTTTTACTTTCAACTTTTTAGTTTTTTCACTTGGTGGCAGATGAAAAAAAAAAAAATCTTCTTATTATTATGTTAAAAAATCTAGTTCCGGACGTAGATTCTTAAATTTTGAGCATACGTTAAACTCAAAAAAACTCAAAAAAATCGATTTTTTTAACAAAAAATATGTATAAAATAAAAAAAATTAAAAAGCTTACATTTAATTCTCTTCAAACTGAAAAAAACAGATCCCAAATCGGTCCACCCGTTTGATCTGTATTTTGATTTTGTTTAAAAAGCTGCAACTTTTTTGTTTCTGACAATTTTTATATTAAATTTTGGTAGAAATCGAAATATTATAAAAAAATATCGCATTCTTAAGTGTGAACCCCTTAAATCTTTGGCGGTTCGTTGTTACCATGAATCATAAAGTGTTTAGTAAATTTTTTTTATACCCTCCAACTACAGTATGGAGGGTAACGCATCATCCGTGTGTAACGCATCAAAATATCCGCCTACACTCATAGAAATATCTTAGTAGAAAAATTAGTAAACCCATTGTAGATCAAGTTTTACAGAATAACGCCGTATTCAACAAAAATTAATGTTGACATCGTTGAATAATCAGTAAAGTTGAATCAACTTTTTACAACGCTTATACAGAATTCAATAGATAAATCAAAATAGAAAAAACAACCCTGTTCGTTCATTTTTTTTTTGTATTAACGAGTGACGAGTGAGTTGGTAGCAATGTGAATCGTGTTTATCTCTTATAAAATTATTTTATGTGTTTGTTTTTTATAAAAATATTTAATATTATAAAAATAAATAAAAATAGGATCTGATTTGTAAATATTTGGTAAGTAAAAAAATACATTGATTACTTTATGTATTCATACTATATTAAAACGTTTTTTTTTTAGGATTTTGTTTTGGTATCACCAAATAACTGGAGAATGGCTTATGAGTGCATAACATGAATAAACGAAGTGTGTGTGAAAATCTTTGTGAAAATCTTCAAATATTGCAGCTTAAAAAGCCGACGATAATACAAAAATATTGTGATTTATGCTTAATAAAAGAATATTAACAAATAACAACAAGTTTTTTTTTATTAATAAAATTTCTTATAATAACAAAAATATGAGTTGAATTTACAAAAAATAAGAGTTGATTTACAAAAAAACGAGTTGATCAACTTTTACAAAAACTGACAATAATTTTTATTGAAATCAACATAAATATTTGTAGGGTCAAAATCAACAATGATTTCTGTTGAATTTACAGGGATTTTCTTTGGGAATACAATGATTTTTGGTTGAGTGTAGGACCCCATTAAGTATACATACTTATTTTACTTATTTTGGGTACACAACCTAAAATTTTAACTTACAAAAATATCGGCTTTTACAGGTTGGAAAAAGTCGGCTTTTTAAAAAAGTCGAATTTTCGAAAATTGACAGTCGAATTTTTAGAAAAGACGAATTTTTGTTGCGAACCCGGATATTAAAAAAAAATATTTTGAAAATATTCTATTTATTTAAAGTTATTTTTATATACTGTATTTCTAATATAAAACACCCCAAAATAAAGCCAAAAATATGTCGAAATAACGTTACCAGTGTTGTCTTTCAACTCCATCCTAAGGTCATAAACTTATTATTACAATGTAATTTTAATCCAGTAAATTTCATTTTTTGGTGTTGTGACGACGTCGGAAACAAAAGTCAGGCGATTGTTTTTTGGCGTTATCATTTCAATGTTATAGTAACACCATAAATTTTGTAAATAGGATCTCATTTTGGTGTTGGAATGCCCTCCGCCAACTCTATTCTGACGTTATTCCGATTGCATTTTTCTGTCTGGGTATATTCAATTTGAGCTACCTGCTTATTTTAAGAAAATTAGTTTTTGATGGCAAAATGTTCCCGCAAATAGGCGTCATCAATAGTATTAATTTCAGAAAAAAAAATAATTTTTAGACTGTTTTTTTTTTTCAAATGAGCTATGTGAAACAATGATTTTTTCCAAAAAAAATTGAGCTATCTACAGTATTTTTTTATGATAAAATTACTAAAGTAAACTTTAAAGTTAAGATTTTTTGATATCATTACATTTTAGAAGGCTTATGCATCAATAAAAATAATGGCATATTTTTTTTTTGTAAAATTCCAACTTCTTCCCGTGCCTTCCGCGGTTAAAAACCCGGATGTTAGCAAAAACGGCTTTACCTCTTGCAATTTTTTTTTTCACCATTTGATTCTAGAGCAAAAACTACTGATACTACAATATAAAGCGCGGAAAAAATCAATGATTTAAAAAAAAATGTTTTTAACACCTGTAATGAAAGGGAATTAAAAATAGAACAAAAATCACATTTTTATCACAATCCGTTAAAAAGTTATAGTCTAAATATAGTTTCGGAAAGAAACATAGGTTTAACCCCAATTACCATTACCAAACCCCCCCCCCCCCCCAAAAAAAAACGCCCCTGAAATTTGTTTGCATGTTGGAGGGTATAAAAGATTCGACACAGTCGCATTTAACGCTCTTACTTATTTCCGTTACAGAAATAAAGACCACCAATATTTCCGATTATCAAAATACTGTTACTGATAATTCGGTTCTATAAATCAAAAATTTTCGATTTATTTTTACTTATTTTCGGTACTGAATCTTGATAAAAATATTTAAATTTTAACTTACAAAAATATCGGCTTTTTACAGGTTGGAAAAAGTTGGCTTTTTAAAAAACAGTAGAATTTTTAGAAAAGTCTAATTTTTGTTGCGACTGTATAACCCGGATATTAAAAAAAATGTATTTTGAAAAATGTCTAATTATTTAAAATTATTTTTATATACTGTAGTTCTAATATAAAACACCCCAAAATAGCGCCAAAAATAAGTTGAAATAACGTTATCCAGTGTTGTCTTTGAACACCATCCTAAGGTCATAAACTTATTATTACAATGTAATTTTAATCCAGTAAATTTGATTTTTTGGTGTTGTGACGACGTCGGAAACAAAAGTCAGGCGATTGTTTTTTGGCGTTATCATTTCAATGTTATAGTAACACCATAAATTTTGTAAATAGGATCTCACTTTGGTGTTGGAATGCCCTCCGCCAACTCTATTCTGACGTTATTCCGATTGCATTTTTCTGTCTGGGTATGTTCTTTTCATTACGTTAGAAAAATATTTAAAAAAAAAAACTCATTCTGACTATAGTGTTCTAAAGTAGTAGAATCCATATTATTGTCCTTCTTATTGACATATTTGGATGTTATTTTAAAGTACTTTTTTTGCAACAAAAAATATTCACTAATTGCTACTTTTTATGTAGTTTAAGTCTACTTCGTTTTGAACTACTTCGATTTTTTTTTGCTGGGGTGTAGGAACACAGGAATTACACCTAATTTTATAAACGATGCGACGAAAAACATACACAACATATTTAAAACTAATGAAAACTTACCTCCAAAAATTAATAATCTACTTAAACATACACTACAAAATTTCAATGCCAAAATATTAAATTTACTTATTAGACAAAAGCACGAAATGGAAAAATGCAACGAAGAAAACATAAAGGAAACAAAAAACAAAATTAACAGACACTTGACTACAGAAGAACAAAAACAATTATGGTACAGCGAACAAACACTTGAAAACCGAAAAAACATTGAAATCAAGAAACGACATAAGAGAAAGTTTGACATATTAAGAGATAAACAAAGAAAAGAGTTAGAAGTTGCTAAAAACGAAAATTGGTTTGTTAATAAATCCAATATTGATATTCCACACGATATACAATGGCTACTCTCGTTAGGCCAAAAATACGCAATACCAACAACAAAGCAACAATTCCCCTTGTTTAAATATATTGCGGACGGAGAAGATTGCATACAAACTCTTGAAAACAGAGATGAACAAGAGATGGCACGCTCAAAGTTTACATCAATGTTAGAAAATCATTTAAATAAACAAAGATTAAATGAAAGAGAGCGTTTAGTATTAAATACAGTGGAGCAAACAAAAAGTTTTTTGAAGAAAAATAAAAATATTTTGATTCTGAATGCCGATAAAGGGAATGTCACAGTCGCAATGGAGAAAAATGACTATGAGACAAAGATGAACAATATTCTGAATGATATGACATACAGGAAACTGACAAAAGACCCTACGTCATCATTTCAGAAGAAAAATAATGACTTAGTCAATGAACTCCTAAAGTGCAATAGTATCTGTGATAGAAAAGAATAGGCTTAAGAATGACGCGGCTTTTGCTCCAAGAATTTATGGACTACCGAAAATACATAAAGAAGGAGTCCCACTCAGGCCGATATGTTCATCAATTAACTCTCCAGCTAATGAACTATGTAAGTTTTTGACAAATATTTTAAAAAAGCTTACAGAGAATTCTGAATTTAATGTTAGGGATGCCGTGCAATTTAGAGATAAGGTTAACAATAGTGCAATATGTGATGACGAAAAGCTAATATCATTTGACGTAGTGTCTTTATTCCCAAGCATTCCGGTAGACTACGCAATAGAAGTAATTAGTAATAAATGGGAGGATATCGTACCACACACAAATATGCCGAAGGATTTATTTTTAAAAATACTAAAATTCTGTATAAAAGAAACCGTTATTTTAGATATAAGGACAAGATTTATACGCAATGTAGCGGACTTCCGATGGGATCACCAGCCTCTCCAGTCGTGGCTGACATTGTAATGGAGGAATTGTTGAGGAAAAGTGTGGAAAAACTGGATAGAAAACCGCGATTATTAACAAAATACGTAGACGACCTGTTTGGGATAGTAAAGGAAAAGTGACATTGTTGAAACACTTAATCAATTAAATAAATTTCACCACCGAATTAAATTTACTATCGAGGAAGAGAAGCAAGGGCATTTGCCATATTTGGATACTATGGTTATCAGGAGAGGAAACCAGATAAAGGTTGACTGGTATCAAAAGCCAACATCGTCGGGAAGAATAATTAACTACTTTTCGTGCCATCCAAAAAGTATAATCATGAATACTGCAAGTAATTTCATTAAAAGAGTGTTGACAATCAGCGACAAACAATTCCATAAGGAAAATTTACGTAAAATTAATGATATTTTAAGAAAAAACTCTTTTCCGAAGCATATTATTAAAAAACTAATTTACAAAAATAAGAAATGCAAACCAAGACCAATATCAGATGACGCTAATAGAATATACAAATCCATGACTTATGTGCCAAAAATTTCGGAACGCATTCAAAACTCTGATATTTACAACAAAGAAAAATATAAAATAGCTTCAAAAACCAATAACACCCTTAGACAACTTTTTTCAAACACAAAAAGTAAGATTGACAAAATGGATAAATCTAATCTTATCTACAAAATAAAATGCATGGGGGACAACACTAACATATGCAATCAAGTATACGTTGGGACTACAAAAAACAAACTTAAAACCAGATTAGCAGGACACAGATCAGATATAAGATGTAGAGATAATTCATCAACACAAAAAACAGCACTTGCGGCCCATTGTGCAAAGAGAGGACATGCACCAGACTTTGACAACGTAGAAATTTTGCAACAAGAAGAAATATATAAACGAAGATTCACATTAGAAATGCTACACATCAACAAAGTCGAACAAGAAAAGAGAATGAATTACCGAACAGATATAGAAAATTTGTCAAAGAGCTATTCGTACATAATAAATAAAACAAAATAGTTTAGTGCAGTATTAAATGTTAAGCAGTCAAGTCGTGATTATTTAATTTAATTATTGTTACTCATTGTTTTGTAAGTTTTTTGTTTTTGTTGTGTTAAGTTAATTTTATGTTACAGTGATAGTGGATAAATAAATTTATTTGTATTATTGTTTTTGTATACATATGTAGATTTCCTGATGATGCTTGCCGACGGTAGGCGAAATATTGAAAATAAAATAAAATAAAATAAATAAAACTTTATTAACACAGACCTCAAGCCTGATCATTTTACTTAATTTATTTAAATTAAGTTAACAAAAAAAGTTTGTTAACTTTACAGTTTTATTTTTTTGAGTGTGCTAGATTTTTAAATTGCGAATAACTTCTTAAATAATTAAAATACAAGCAAAACAACGTTAATTTGGTATTTAAATTATATAGTAAAAACTAATCAGGATAGAGAAAAATTTATGATATTTTATCATTTTTACATTATATGCCATTTACATATGCCCCGAAATCCACATAAATTTGGATTTCAAATCCAATTAAAATCTATACCGTTTACATATGCTTTTTTGACATTTAGCGGGATTTTGTTTGTACTAACTCTGTATTTTCTTTTGATTTGTGTACAGGGTTGTTAGTTGGAAAATTACCCAATTTTATAAATATTTCTAAAAACAATGATTTTTCTTTGCCGGAGCCAATATTTTCAATCCCACTAGTATATGTTGGGACCACAATATCAAAAAATGTGTTTTTATGTAGAGCTGCTTCTTTAAATGCAAGAAAATTAACATTTTTGCCAAGTTTGGGGCCGCCACCATTGAGAGTTTTTCTTTGTTAGGAAGACCAAATTGGTCAACTAAATTGTGCGTATACCATTTGCAATGGTAAATTTTAAATGAAACATTGTTAAACATTGTTTTTATTAATCTTTTAATAGTTTTAAAAAAATAAATTATTAACTAAATAAATTTGACATTAAAAGTTTTTCTGAAGATTATTATAACTGGATAATATGAAACTAGTAAGAAACAAACCAGGATGTCTTAAATTTTTAGAAAAATTAAATTTTTCTTTCACACTTTTCTCAATTCAAAAACCATATATAACAAATCGAAAAATTATAATACATAATTATAATTAGAGCCTGAGCTCGACTGTCTTTACAGAAACAATAATTTAAAAATAACGACTATAAGTCGCCCTAAGTGGCAATATCAGTATCTTTGGAAAATTGGCAACACCTAACATTTGTGTCTAAAATATAGACCATGTCTGGCAACGTTTGCAAAAATAAGTACTTAGATCAGAATTGATGAAGGAGAGGAAGAAGAATAATGATTACTAAAAATAAAAATCTATTTACATTAAATAGCAATAACAACACTTCTGTAAGAAAAAACTACAGCAACAACACCACTCGAATTGAAAAAATCAGATTTAGTTGATACTTGCTTAACAGCCTTCGTGGCGTATCGGTCTAGAGTGATTGTACGTTACAAGCAGTTAATAGCAAAGTATTACAGATGATGATGGGTTCAATCCTCGGCGGCTGCGATCTGTAAATAATTTTCACATATAGAGTTCTATTGACTATTAACTAAATAAATTTGATATTAAAAGTTTTTCTGAAGATTATTATAACTGGATAATATGAAACTAGTAAGAAACAAACCAGGATGTCTTAAATTTTTAGAAAAATTAAATTTTTCTTTCACACTTTTCTCAATTCAAAAACCATATATAACAAATCGAAAAATTATAATACATAATTATAATTAGAGCCTGAGCTCGACTGTCTTTACAGAAACAATAATTTAAAAATAACGACTATAAGTCGCCCTAAGTGGCAATATCAGTATCTTTGGAAAATTGGCAACACCTAACATTTGTGTCTAAAATATAGACCATGTCTGGCAACGTTTGCAAAAATAAGTACTTAGATCAGAATTGATGAAGGAGAGGAAGAAGAATAATGATTACTAAAAATAAAAATCTATTTACATTAAATAGCAATAACAACACTTCTGTAAGAAAAAACTACAGCAACAACACCACTCGAATTGAAAAAATCAGATTTAGTTGATACTTGCTTAACAGCCTTCGTGGCGTATCGGTCTAGAGTGATTGTACGTTACAAGCAGTTAATAGCAAAGTATTACAGATGATGATGGGTTCAATCCTCGGCGGCTGCGATCTGTAAATAATTTTCACATATAGAGTTCTATTGACTATTAACTAAATAAATTTGACATTAAAAGTTTTTCTGAAGATTATTATAACTGGATAATATGAAACTAGTAAGAAATAAACCAGGATGTCTTAAATTTTTAGAAAAATTAAATTTTTCTTTCACACTTTTCTCAATTCAAAAACCATATATAAATTTTAATTGTTTTTTTACTTTATAAAAAACAACAACAGCTGATAAAAAATCGTGTGCAGCGTTGTAAAAAAAGCATTAGGGATGATTATTTTGGGAAAACCCATAGTTGTACAATTAAGTAGTAGAAATTTTTTGGATTTTAAATTGCGATTTTACGATTTTCCCAAAATCCAAGTTTTTTTTTGTATGGAATTTGACATTTGAAATCCAAAAAAGTAATTGGATTTACTTGGATTTTCATTGAAATCCCATTTTTTTTGGATTTCGAGGCATATGTAAATGGCCTATTAGATCAATTTATCTTTGCTCAATTTTTAAATTGAGAATAGCTTTTTAAATAATCAAGATACAAGCAAAAGAACGTTAATTTGTTATTTTTTCACTTCATAACCTCTTTAGCGATCACAGATCAATTTTATTTTCGCTAAATTTTAAATTAAAAAAAATTTAAAAAACACATTTTTTCAAAAAAAAAAATATTTTTCATTCAAATTCAACTTTTTTGATTTTTTTGAAAAATTCCACTTTTTTTAATTTTTTTGTTTTAAATTTCAACTTTTTGAAAAATAATTTTTTTTTTTAAAATTAAGTTGAAATATTTAACATTTTTTTTAAATTAAACTTTTTTTAAAACTTTCAACTTTTTTGAAAAATTAAATTTTTTTTAATTTTATTTTGCAAAGGGGTTACCTTACGGGCTAATTATGGTCAGCTATTTGTTTCCAAATGTTAATAAAAATCACTTCATTTTTATTCTTCTCCACCCAACGTTTCGTTTGTTTTTTTCAAACTTCTTCAGGGGATTTTATTTATTAAAAATCTAGCAACAAATACAATAATTTATTAATTTTAAAGGAACTTATAATATTATTATCACAGTAGGGGTGGGATAGTGCACGAGTTTTCGATTTCGACACGCTAGAACCGCTTATTTTGTGAGGTTCGTAAAAAAAATGCATGGGCCAAAAAATGGGGAAGATCGGATAGGATCTAGGGGTCGCTCATCGGAGTCAAAGTTGGGCGTAGAGGGGAAAAAATCCACAAAAATGCCCAAAACTCCCCTGGTTTTGCTCCTAGAGGGGTCAAATGTGGGACCGGCCCCCATTATTTTTTCCCCCTGAACACTTTTGCCAAACATACCTAAGCCCTATCTCCAATCTCTAAGGGGGGTCCCATACAAAGGTTCAATTTTAAAAAAAATCTTGCTCCTACCGCTCTAGCTGTCCTAGAAGTCACCCTAGAGGAATCAAATGTATGACCGACCCCCAATATTTTTTCAACGCCAACATTTTCTTAGAACATACCTACCCCCTATCTTCAATCCTTAGGGTGGTCCCCATGCATTTTTTTTTTATTTTTTCTTAAATTGTCATATTAAATCAGCTCCTACCGGTCCAATGGTGCCTCCTAGAGGGGTCATTATCAAGACCAACCCCCATTAATTTTTAGCCCCCAACACTTCTGTTGAATATACCAATTCCATATCTCCAATTCCTAAGGGGTCTCCCACACAAAATTACATTTTTGTAAAACTTGCTCCCACCGCTCTAACTATCGCAGGGGTGACCCTAGAGAAGTTAAATGTGTGACCGACCCCCAATATTTTTTCAGCCCCAACATTTTCCCCAAACAAACCTACCCTCTATTTTTAAGCCTTAAGGGTGTCCCCACACAATTTTTTTTAATTTTTTTTTATAAAATTTGCGCCTACCGCTCCCACTGTGCCTTTTAGGGACGGGAAATGCAGACTGACCCCTATTAATTTTTGCCCCCTACATTTTTTCTGAACATACCTACGCCTTATTTACACTTTGTAGGGGTGCTCCCCTGGGGAAAACTAAGTGTTTGAAACCAAATTCGGCAAAACGTCTGGACCAGGAGTGCTAATGGTTGCGCGTTTTAAAGAGCAGTGGGAAAATATAAAAGACAAACCGTACAGTCTTGGTGGAAGGAAGTGGCAGGCAACATACCAGCTCAAGTCCAAACTGACATCAAGTTGTTTTGTTGGGCTCAAATAAAAGAAAAGCAACCCAGAGACGACTACAAGGAGTTTCTTGAAATTGTTTTATTATACCTTGGCGGAAATATTCCTAATAAGCATTTTAGCCCACCAGGACCAATCAGTCATGCTCGATGGATGGCAAAAGGCATATATTGCCTAAAAATGTTTTTGTTCCGAAAATATATCGGTTTGGCCAAAAAAGAATTAAATGCACTTCTTGATGTGACCGTTTTCATCATAACAATTTACGTAAAAGCTTGGTTTAGCGCTACCAAAGCAATAGAAGCTCCAAATAATGATTTGAATTTTTTGAAAGCTATTGCCAATTATGCTTCAATTGATAAGATTCTGTCGCAACGATTGGTCAAGAGATTCTGTGGACATCTCTGGTATCTCAGTGGCGAAGATGTTGCTCTCGCACTATTTGATCCGAATATCTCTTGTGAAATTAAACGAAAAATGTCGAATGCAATTCGTATATTTGAAGAAGAAAAAGAGGAATTGGAGGAAGAGTTATCTGACGATGAGATGGACGAATCGTCTAACGAAGACAGCGAGGAAGAATAAGACTATGATATCGGGGAAGAAGATGCCTCAGAGGATAGCGGCGACAGTGGCAACAAGGATTGTAATCCTCCAGTACATGTTGTTGGATTCGAAGGTGTGAAAAGAATTAACATGGCATCGAAACAAGTGAATCAAGAACTCATGAAAACTGATTTAAGCCACTACGTCACACCTGAGACTCCAAAATTTTTTGCACGCTTCGGAATAACAACCATTTCATTGCTTCCGATCCAAATACTTGGGAAAATCGTCAGGACTACCAGCGAGCGCTGCAAATATTACGTAAATTACATGTTGTCAACGACGCTGCCGAAAGAGGCGTAAAATTAATAGAAGACTATAACAACTGCCGTAACGAGGAGGAAAAAATAGTTTTGCTTCAGGTCGTGGCCGAAAATCGGAAACAATATCCATAAAAATATTTTTTTACGCTTAACAAAAGTTACTATTAAATTATAAATTAAAGACCTCGGATCTCTCGATAAAATAAATAAAAAAATTGTGGGGTAACACCTTGAAGATAGAGGGTAGGTATGTTTGAAGAAAATGTTTTGGCTAAAAAAATATATGGGCAGGTCATACATTTGACTTCTCTACATACATTACTAATTTAGTTTTCCCCAGGGGAGCACCCCTACAAAGTGGAAATACGGCGTAGGTATGTTCAGAAAAAATGTAGGGGGCAAAAATTAATGGGGGTCAGTCTGCATTTACCGTTCCTAAAAGGCAAAATGGGAGCGGTAGGCGCAGATTTTATAAAAAAAAATTAAAAAATAAAAAAAATGTGTGGGGACACCCTTAAGGCTTTAAAATAGAGGGTAGGTTTGTTTGGGGAAAATGTTGGGTCTGAAAAAATATTGGGGGTCGGTCACACATTCTCTAGGGTCACCCCTGCGATAGTTAGAGCGGTGAGAGCAAGTTTTACAAAAATGTCATTTTGTGTGGGAGACCCCTTAGGAATTGGAGATATGGAATTTGTATGTTCTGAAGAAGTGTTGGGGGCTAAAAATTAATGGGGGTTGGTCTTGAAAATGACCCCTCTAGGAGGCACCATTGGACCGGTAGGAGCTGATTTAATATGACAATTTAAGAAAAAATAAAAAAAAAATGCATGGGGACCACCCTAATGATTGAAGATAGTGGGTAGGTATGTTCTAAGAAAATGTTGGCGTTGAAAAAATATTGGGGGTCGGTCATACATTTGATTCCTCTAGGGCAATGGTGCCCAAACACTTGTTAGAGATCAACGAAGACACACACACACAATATGAACGACAACGAAACTAACAACAGAGAGCGTAAAAAACAAAAAAATTTCTCTTTTTGGGCACCGCTGCTCTAGGGTGACTTCTAGGACAGCTAGAGCGGTGGAGCAAGATTTTTTAAAAATTGAAACTTTGTATGGGACCCCCTTAGGGATTGGAGATAGGGCTTAGCTATGTTTGGCAAAAGTGTTCAGGGGGAAAAAATAATGGGGGCCGGTCTCACATTTGACCCCTCTAGGAGCAAAACCAGGGGAGTTTTGGGGCTTTTTGTGGATTTTTTCCCTTCTACGCCCAACTTTGACCCCGATGAGCGACCCCTAGATCCTATCCGACCTCCCCCATTTTTTGGCTCATACACTTTTTTTACCAACCTCACAAAATGAGCGGTTCTAGCGCTTCCAAATATTGCTGCTTAAAATCTCACACAACACTATCCCACCCTTATTATCACAGTTTGACTTACGTTTTTATATTTTACATTGTCAATTTAGAAATTATAATTTAAAAACTGGACTTCACGACACAGAAATGTATAAATAATTAATAAATCAAAACAGCACAATACACAAAAATAATGTCAAACTTAACTCTGATATCACAGAACTTCAACTAATTAAACTATTGCTACGGATTAACTTAACTTTTTTTGAAAAATTAAATTTTTTTTGAAAAAATCAACTTTTTTTAAAAAATTAAATTTTTTCAGAAAACTATTTTTTTTTTTTTTGAAAAAATCAACTTTTTTAAAAAATTATTTTTTTGAAAAATTCAGCTTTTTTTTTTTTTGAAAAACTGAAGTTTTTTAAAAAAATTTTACTTTTTTTAAAAATATAACTTATTTAATATTTTTTTTTTTTAAATTAAACGTTTTTTTTTTAATTTCATTTTTTTGAAAATTTAATTTTTTTGAAAAAATTAACTTTTTTTGAAAAATTATTTTTTTTTTTAAAATTAACTTTTTTTGAAAAAATTAACTTTTTTTGAAAAAATCAACTTTTTTTGAAAAATTAAAGTTTTTCAAAAAACTAAATTTATTTTTTTGAAAAAATCAACTTTTTTTAAAAATTATTTTTTCTTTTTAAATTCAGCTTTTTTTTTGAAAAACTGAAGTTTTATTAAAAATTTCAACTTTTTTGAAAAATTAAATTTTTTGAAAAAATTAACTTTTTTTTGAAAAAATCAACTTTTTTTGAAAAATTAAAGTTTTTCAAAAAACTAAATTTTTTTTTGAAAAAATCAACTTTTTAAAATTTTTTTTTTTTTAAAGTTCAGCTTTTAAAAAATTTGACTTCTTTAAAATATTAAACTTTTTTGATAAATTAGCTTCGGCACAACCAAAATCGTAAACTATTGAATAAAAGAAAAAAATATTTCATCCGTGTGCATGAAACTGAAATACGCTGAAACTAACTTTCATTTTATTTTCGTGAGACTGAAAATAAAATAAAAATTCTCACGAAATGAAAGTCTCAATTGCCTAAAATTAAAATGAAATTTATTTAAAAGTTTCATTTATTCAATTCTCATTTGATTACTTCTTCTTTCACTGCACACACAAGCAACGAAAAATGAAAACAATCAAATTATTTCATAGTGCATGAGTGAGATACACAATTTTTATTTTCATTTTAGAGCAATGGTTCCCAACCTTTTTTACGCCACGCCCCACTTTTAAGTTAAAAAAATTGTCTTGTCCCCCCTACACTAAGGAAAAATTTGTTAGTTTTTCTAATTTTTGTTTTGTAATGAAAAATTACTACTTTTTAGCAAAGTTTTTGTAAAATAAGCATTTAAATTAAGTTTTTAGTAAAAATGTTAAGAAATTAACCAAGATTTTTGTATTTAATTTTGCAAAAAAAATAGTTTTTGTAGTTGATTTGACTAAAAAAAAACTTGAAAATTTGCTCGTTGCCCCCTGGAACCTTCAAATTGCCCCCAGTGGGGCGAGAATCAAAGGTTGGGAACCATTGTTTTAGAGTTTCATGAAACTGAAAGAAAATGAGTGAGCAAATACGAAGCCTGATATCAACATTAATTTTTGTTGAATACGGCAATATTCTGTAAAACTTGATCTACAATGGGTTTACTAATTTTTCTACTAAGATATTTCTATGAGTGTATATTTTGATTTCACCTTTCTAAATTTCAATTGGGATTTCAATTGAGATTCCTGAATTTCATTAGCTCTTTAGAAACTCAATTGCCTTTTCTGAATTTCATTTAGAATTTTTAAATTTCAATTTTGCTTTTCTAAATTTCAATGAAGATTTCTGAACTTCATTCCGCTTCTGTAAATTTAAATTTTGTGAAATTGGGAGTTTCTGAATATCAGTTAGGATTTCTAAATTTCAATAAGCTTTTCTGAATTTTGATTGGGCTTTTGTAAATTTTAATTGGGCGTTTCTGAATTTCGATTTGAATTTCTGAATTACAATTGGGATTTCTGAATTTGAATTAGCTTTTCTGAATTTCAATTGACATTTTCTGAAAAAGAGCATGTTTTTCATACAAATTATAGTTGAATATAGAGATAATAATATTAACCGGTTAATCGAACCATTTTAATCGAGTCGACTAATTATTTGCGTTTAAAATTATTTGTTTCGACCCTAACCGAAATAGAGGCGATTAATCGAGGATTCGGCTAATCGATTAACCCAATTGGAAACACTAATAACTAGGGATGAGATTTCCATGCAAATGAATGTTTTTTGTCGATAGTCTAAACACGATATCGACCAATTATGTTTCCGAATCAAGAAATTTGCGTTAAAATGCCATCGATTTGTTTTTGCATGTTTTGATAAAAATGCATATTTTTGCATATTTTGGTTTTAAATGCATTTTTTGTGCATATTTCCAACTTTTAAGTGCATATTTTGCATATTTTGACATAAATTAGCTAAAACCCAATTTGAAATTTATTTGTTTCCAAAACTATTTTAAATTTTAAAAATTTATTTTGGAAATAAGAAAAAATATTTTTTTTCTTTAATTTTTTTTATAGATTGTCTTAATTTCTAAAAAATCTAGCTTATATATACAGTTTTAAATGTTACTATTTAAACCCGGTGTTACTTTTTAAGAAGTTTTTCCTATGAAAACAAGATTTTTATTGCACACATTTTATTTTTTAGTGCCTATTTTTAGGTTTTTTAGGCATATTTTGAATTTTTTTGCGCATATTTTAAGCGCATATTTTCGATTTTTTAGTGCATGAAAATCTCATCCCTACTAATAACATTTCTCAGGAATTTTATGTTTTATTTCTATTTGAATCTAATAAATATATCATCACCAAGGAGAGGACTTTCATGCAAATGCATGTTTTTTCCCTTTGGTCATGGCACAGCATAAACAAGATATCTTTGCGAATCAAAGAATTTGCTCTAAAATGGCATCGATTCGTTAGTGCATATTTTGCTAAAAATGCATATTTTTGCATATTTTGCTATTATTTCGCTATAAATGCATATTTTTAGGTTATATTTTGTATAAATTTTAGTTTTTTAGCTATTTTTTTAGAATTTTTAGTTATTTTTAAGATTTTTTTATGATATTTTTTTTTTGGATTAAAGCAATTATAAATTTTTTTTAGATAATTTTTATTTTTATATATATTCGATTAGAGTTTTATTCTAGTTCGAGGCCCAAAAATATTTCTATATAAGATATTGTCATAATAGAGTATTTTTAATTTATTGCTTTAAAAAAGTTACTCATCTCATAGTATATCTGTACTGATCAGTTTCATCCCCACTAAAGGAATCATCAGCAGACTTTAGAGAATCATCGTTGGTCAATCAAACATCAAACCAGACATAATATTTGATATATTTCACAAGTTATTTGAGAAATACTATTATGAAGGTCCGAAATCCGTTTTCCAACAAAAATAACTCTTTTAAAGCAAAAAATTGTATATACTAAATCACCGTCGGTAATTATTAATATATGTGTTGCTGTTATTTTACAATAACAACAGTACCTAACCAAACAATAGTGTTGGTAGGATAAGTCGTACTAAACTTTGTGTTAAATGTTGTTTTTTTATTTTTAGTACCAAAAAGGTACATAAAAATAAAATGTATTTATTCGGCCTTTATATATGTATATATATTCGATTAGAGTTTTATTCTAGTTCGAGGCCCAAAAATATTTCTATATATGATATTGTCATAATAGAGTATTTTTAATTTATTGCTTTAAAAAAGTTACTCATCTCATAGTATATCTGTACTGATCAGTTTCATCCCCACTAAAGGAATCATCAGCAGACTTTAGAGAATCATCGTTGGTCAATCAAACATCAAACCAGACATAATATTTGATATATTTCACAAGTTATTTGAGAAATACTATTATGAAGGTCCGAAATCTGTTTTCCAACAAAAATAACTCTTTTAAAGCAAAAAAATTGTATATACTAAATCACCGTCGGTAATTATTAATATATGTGTTGCTGTTATTTTACAATAACAACAGTACCTAACCAAACAATAGTGTTGGTAGGATAAGTCGTACTAAACTTTGTGTTAAATGTTGTTTTTTTATTTTTAGTACCAAAAAGGTACATAAAAATAAAATGTATTTATACGGCCAACGATGATTCTCTAAAGTCTGCTGATGATTCCTTTAGTGGGGATGAAACTGATCAGTACAGATATACTATGAGATGAGTAACTTTTTTAAAGCAATAAATTAAAAATACTCTATTATGACAATATCATATATAGAAATATTTTTGGGCCTCGAACTAGAATAAAACTCTAATCGAATATATATACATATATAAAGGCCGAATAAATACATTTTATTTTTATGTACCTTTTTGGTACTAAAAATAAAAAAACAACATTTAACACAAAGTTTAGTACGACTTATCCTACCAACACTATTGTTTGGTTAGGTACTGTTGTTATTGTAAAATAACAGCAACACATATATTAATTATTACCGACGGTGATTTAGTATATACAATTTTTTTGCTTTAAAAGAGTTATTTTTGTTGGAAAACAGATTTCGGACCTTCATAATAGTATTTCTCAAATAACTTGTGAAATATATCAAATATTATGTCTGGTTTGATGTTTGATTGACCAACGATGATTCTCTAAAGTCTGCTGATGATTCCTTTAGTGGGGATGAAACTGATCAGTACAGATATACTATGAGATGAGTAACTTTTTTAAAGCAATAAATTAAAAATACTCTATTATGACAATATCATATATAGAAATATTTTTGGGCCTCGAACTAGAATAAAACTCTAATCGAATATATATACATATGGGGGTTTTCGTGTCAACTGACACAACTTTTGAAACCGATGTCTTCCGATCGGGATGAAATTTGCACCAAGGTTAGTCCTATTAGATAGTAGTTCAGACACAATTTTTCAGCGAGATCGGTCAAGGACTCTCTGAGTTAGAGGGGGTCGAAATTTGACATTTTGGCCAAAGAGGTGTTTATTCTCATCCATGTAACTTCTTACCTATTGTTTTTAGCAAAATGTGTCCCAAAGAGTTTAGATAGCTATTTCTTCAGTCTTTCGAAAAAAAATTATAAAAAAAATAAAAAAAAAATTTTTGATTTTTTTTCTTAAAAATCTAAAACTTTTTTGACTTTTTCCTCAAATTGGGCCCTTTTTTTTTTTTTTTTTTTTGATTCAAAAGAAAGCTTAGGTCTTTTCCTTTAAGAGCTATGGGGTCGCTTAGTGGGATGCAAGTGGGATATGCATGAAAAAATTATTTTTTTAACTTTGGAACACAAAAAACGGTTCTTCAATTTGCACTATTAGGCGTGGGATAGCTAACCAGTTTTCGATTTCGATCCGCGATATCCTCTAATTTTTATAGGTTCGAAAAAGAAAGCACGAGCCACAAAATAAGGGCGGTGGGGTGGGGCCATATGGCCCCTCATCGGGGTCAAAGTTGGGCGTAAAGAGGTAAAATCCTCAAAAAGCCCCAAAACTGCCCTAGAAACGCCCCTGGAGGGGTACAATGTGAGACGAACCTCCAATAATTTTCTCCCCCCAACATTTTTCTTGAACATACCTTACCCCTATTTCCACTTCCTATGGGGGCTCCCATACAAAACATTTTTAAAAAATTTGATCCTACCATTCTAACTTACCCTAAAGTGCCCCAAGTGGAGCCAAATGTATGACCGACCCCCATTATTTTATTAATTCCAACATTTTTTGCGCACACACCTACAATGTATCTTTAACCCTTAAGGTGGTCCCCATACATTTCTTTTATTTTTTATAAATTTGTTTTATTAAACCAGCTCCTACCGCCCCTACCGTGCCTCCTAGAGAGGCAAAAATTATGAACAACCCCAATTATTTTTTAGTTACCAACATTTTGTCCGAACATAATAACACCCTATCTCCACTCCTTAAGGGGCTCCCATACGTTATAAAAACATGTATTTTTAAAAACTAATAAAAAAAATAAAAAAAAATGTATGGGGACCCCCTTAAGAGTTGAAAATAAAGGGTAGGTATATTCTGAGAAAATGTTGGAGATGAAAAAATATTGGGGGTCGGTCATACATTTTACTTCTCTAGGGGCACCCTATGGACAGTTAGAGCGGTAGGAGCAAATTTTATAAAAATGTAATTTTGTATGGGAGCCCCCTTAGGAAGTGGAAATAGAGGTTAGGTATATTAAAGAAAAATGTTGGGGGCAGAAAAATAATAGAGGTCGGTCTCACATTGCACCCCTCCGTGGGCAGTTCTAGGGCAGTTGTGGGGCTTTTTGAGGATTGTAACCTCTTTACGCCCAATTTTGACCCCGATGAGGAGCCATATGGCCCAACCCCACCGCCCTCATTTTTTGGCTCGTGCTTTCTTTTTTGAACCTATAAAAATTAGAGGGTGTCGCGGATCGAAATCGAAAACTGGTTAGGTATCCCACGCCTAATAGTGCAAATTGAAGAACCGTTTTTTGTGTTCCAAAGTTAAAAAAATAATTTTTTCATAGATATCCCACTCGCATCCCACTAAGCGACCCCATAGCTTTTAAAGGAAAAGACCTAAGCTTTCTTTTGAATCAAAAAAAAAAAAAAAAAAAAGGGCCCAATTTGAGGAAAAAGTCAAAAAAGTTTTAGATTTTTAAGAAAAAAAATCAAAAATTTTTTTTCTATTTTTTTTATAATTTTTTTTCGAAAGACTGAAGAAATAGCTATCTAAACTCTTTGGGACACATTTTGCTAAAAACAATAGGTAAGAAGTTACATGGGTCAGAATAAACACCTCTTTGGCCAAAATGTCAAATTTCGACCCCCTCTAACTCAGAGAGTCCTTTACCGATCTCGCTGAAAAATTGTGTCTGAACTACTATCCAATAGGACTAACCTTGGTGCAAATTTCATCCCGATCGGAAGACATCGGTTTCAAAAGTTGTGTCAGTTGACACGAAAACCCCCATATATAAAGGCCGAATAAATACATTTTATTTTTATGTACCTTTTTGGTACTAAAAATAAAAAAACAACATTTAATTTTTATTTTTTTAATGACATTTTATACACACTGTATATCACAAAATCTTTTTTAAATTTCAACTCAGTGAAACTGAAATAAATGTTTAAAAAAACCGGCAGTTTTTGGAATTTAGAAAAACTGTAAATGCAGTTGTGTAAAGAAGACCTTGAACCATCACTGAGCAATGTTTAAGGATTACCCCACTTTATCCGTAAAAGTTACAGAGGGTTAAAGTTGAAAAATCGATAAAATAGCTTGAAATAAGTAATCTATAGTTTTTACCTTCTTTCGCTTTATTTTTAAGTTCTCCTTATATTTCAATCTTTTCCGGCATAACACAAAGTCAGTACATATAAGAGATTATTTTAATGTTAGCTTGATAGATGCTTCATCGCTTGGTAAGAAGTTATAAGACGGTTAAGTTTTGAAACCAAAAATTAAGAGTTCTTAAATTTTCGAGGTTTTTTGATCAGGGATTTCGGCCCCCTCTATAAAATGAAAAAAGTTGAACTAGAGTTGGTAGCTGTTGTAATTCTTAACATTTTGGAACTAATCCCGTTAATGTGCCATGAATAGTTAAGGAGTTTCAGCAGATCAAAGTTCGAATGAAAAATCGTAATTTTTTCGCGAGGCACATTCGCGGTTTCATTCGAAATTTGGTGGACTCTTGCGTAAACCGAGTTTTTTGTGAGTTTACATAAAAAAATCACTGGCGGGTTTATAAAAAATAAATTGCAAAAACTTTATGGCATTTTTGAAAATTGTGCGAAATTTGCAAATCTGTTTCATATTTTTTTTATTAGCAATTAATGGTTAGGTTGTGAAGGATGACGTCGGTTTATACAAAACCAACGTCCATAGAGCAATTAATGCATCATGTTCATTTTAATACACCAAAAGATGTGCCTTAACGAGTAGAACTGATTTTCTTTTTACTTTAAGCCATTCTGAGCGGAAAGCGCGATGATTTTATCTAAACCTGTTTTGATCTGGCACATCCAAGGCTTTACACGAAATCGGATGAATTTTTTTTTAAATGAAAGCCCACTTGATATGTCATAATAAAATCAGAGGCGGGTTAAAAAATTTTGATGATGATTATAGATTTTTTGGACCATATTAAATTTTCTTGTTATAAAAAAGCATCACCGATTTTTTTAAACTACTAGTACAATGATACGATTTTCCGTGATTTTTTTTTCAGTAATACCAACGCGCATTACCTAAATATGTTATAAAAAATTGTGAAACTTTTCTTTTAAAGCGAATTAATCGCGATTTTAGGTACTTAGATATTTTTTTTTTTTAAACCGTTTGGTCATTAAAGGGTTAAATTTATCTATATGGGGCATTCCATGTGAAATCGGACACTTTGAAAAACTTTTTTTTTAGATTTTCAGAATTTGTTTACAGTTTTTAGTACCCTTCGAAAACTCCTTCGTGGTAAATTTTCAGATTTTTTTGATGAACCGTTCAAAAGATATCGAATTTTTAAAAATTGGTAGTTTGTTCCTTTACTCAAACTTCTTTTAATCATAACTTCTTCAATAATGGTCCAAATTTCAAATTTTTTTTTTCAAAATTTTTGTTTTTTTACGTACTTTCTAAAAAAAAATCCCAAAAAATTCTTAAAAGCGCTCTAGTATGCGATTTTTAAGTTTTAAAATTTAAATCTCATTTTTGAAAATGTTTGTACTCTTCGATTTTTTTTTAATTTTTTTGTGTAAGACTTCTATCAATTCTACAAATTTTTTGCCCAGGAAGATCGTGGGATAACGATTATTACTATTTTTTAAAATTTTTTGAAAAAATTTTATTGTAATTTTCTAATCTTAATATCATTTCTACTGCTCCAATGGTGCATCATAGAGGGGTCCTTTATAAGACCGACCCCCATTAATTTTTACGTCTTAACATTTCTTTGAAACAAACTGATACCCTATCTCCAATTTTTAAGGGGGCTCCCACACAAAACGACATTTTTTAAAATTTGTTCCAACCGCTCTAACTGCCCTAATAGTGCCCTTAGAGCAACAAAATGTATGACCGACCCACAATATTTTTTTAGTCCTAACATTTTCTCTGCTCCCATACAAATAACAGTTGGAGCAAATTTTATAAAAATGTAATTTTGTATGGGAGCCTACTTAGGGAGTGGAGATAGGGCGTAGGTATGTTTTGAAAAAATGTTTTAGGGTAAAAATAAATGGGGGTCGGTCTCACTAATGACCCCTCTCGGACGCACCATTGGACCGGTAGAAGCTGATTAAATAAAACAAATTTACAAAAAATAAAAAAAATTGTATGGGGACCACCTTAACAGTTAAGGATAGAGGGTAGGTGTGTTCAGAGAAAATGTTTGGACTAAAAAAATATTGTGGGTCGGTCATACATTTTGTTGCTCTAAGGGCACTATTAGGGCAGTTAGAGCGGTTGGAACAAATTCTAAAAAATGTCGTTTTGTGTGACAGCCCCCTTAGAAATTGGAGAAAGGGTATTAGTTTGTTCCAAAGAAATGTTAAGACGTAAAAATTAATGGGGGTCGGTCTTATAAAGGACCCCTCTATGACGCACCATTGGAGCTGTAGAAATGATTTTAAGATTGGAAAATTACAATAAAATTTTTTCAAAAAATTTTAAAAAATAGTAATAATCGTTATCCCACGATCTTCCTGGGCAAAAAGTTTGTAGAATTGATAGAAGTTTTACACAAAAAAATTTCAAAAAAATTGAAGAGTACAAACATTTTCAAAAGTGAGATTTAAATTTTAAAACTTAAAAATCGCATACTAGAGCGCTTTTAAGAATTTTTTAGGATTTTTTTTTAGAAAGTACGTAAAAAAACAAAAATTTTGAAAAAAAAAATTTGAAATTTGGACCATTATTGAAGAAGTTATTATTAAAAGAAGTTTGAGTAAAGGAACAAACTACCAATTTTTAAAAATTCGATATCTTTTGAACGGGTCATCAAAAAAATCTGAAAATTTACCACGAAGGAGTTTTCAAAGGGTACTAAAAACTGTAAACAAATTGGGAACATCTAAAAAAAAAGTTTTTCAAAGTGTCCGATTTCACGTGGAATGCCCCATATATATAATTTCCCTATTTGTGTGTTCCTCTTTTTTTGTCTATCCAGAGCTTTTTGAAGCCCACTGATGAGCTACAAAGCTGAAAATTAGCATGCTTATAGTAAAACACCTGGGGCAGATCCTAACGTAGCCGGATTTTCGATTTTTGCCTGTGGGCGGAGAAATAAGCGGGAAAGTGGGCGTGGCAAAATGCAATTTTTTGACGTTTTTGCTTAATTTAAAGCCCCCAAATGACTTAGGAATCTGAAAATTTCCTAGAATATAGTCCTAACGATGCCGCATATCCCCAAGTAGTCAGATTCAAAATTTTCGCAATGTGGGCGGAGAATTGAGGGGAAAAGTGGAGTAGCAAAATTTAGATTTCTGTAACATTTTTACTTCTTTGAAGCCCCCAAATGACTTAGGAAGCTGAAAATTTCCTAGAATATAGTCCTAACGATGGCGCATATCCCCAAGTAGTCAGATTCAAAATTTTCGCAATGTGGGCGGAGAATTGAGCGGAAAAGTGGCGTGGCAAAATTGGGATTTTTTTAAATTTTAACATCTTTTGAAGCTAGGGTTGCCATTCGTACTGTTTTAAACAGTACATGTACTGTTTTTTATAAAAAGTACTGTTTTATGCACAGCACCTAAAACAGTACGCAAAAGTACTGTTTTTTAAAGCGTGTACTGTTTTTGTACTGTTTTTTTATACTTATCACCAAATGTAACATTCTCCGAAAAATGTTTCATATTTGACAAAATTTTAATTCAATTTTTAAAAAGGAGCTAAATGCAATTTAATTTTATACCACACTCAAAAAGAAAAATTATTTAAAAAGTGGAAAACTTAACTAAATTCAATAATGATTTAGCTCCATTGCCATGTTTTCCTTCTTTTTATCTAAATTTTTCTGAAAAATAAGAAGAAGAAAAAACTAGAAAATGGGGAAAAAAAAATTTTATTGAGTGCATCTCATTAGGTTCGGAACCCATGGGTCCAGACCACCTTAGGCCCAGTCCCATTGGGTGTATTAAGGATCGTCATAGATTTTGTATCAAAATCTTTGCCCTTTTCGCTCTACCTTGCTTAGTTTTTAGGATGCCGGAATTTAAAGGCCCAAAAGGGTCTTTAGAATCTTAACGGGATAACTAAAAAACTATTACACAGAGGGATTAAGACGGCTGGTAAAGAACAACAAAAATGTATTTGGCATTTTTTTTTGCTTCGGCAATATTTTCTGAGAAATGAGGAACGCCCAAATTTTTAGATTCAAATTGAGGAGTCCATACATTGAAACAGGACTGGAGATTCTTTAGAGATTTTTAGAATTGAAAATGAACACTTTTTTGCTCTTTCTGGCTTAGTTTTTGAAATTTTTGAAACATTTTTTGAAAAAAAAAAAATTCATTAAATTGCATAAAATTTACTAAACCTGAAGAAAAAACTTTATCAATTCTAAGAAGATAAATATGATGAACTAATTGGTTGCAAATTATGTCATAGAAATTTAAAAATTTTTATTAAATTTTACCAAATTGTGAAAAAAACATTTTCTTAAAATTTAGTTAGGCCTTTGTTTGAGTGTAATAATACCGTTTTCGCGTTTGCTTTTTAAAGTCGTGTTTTAATTAAAACACTGTTTTATGGATTTTTTCATATGTTTTTGATAGGAAGATCGGTGTTTTAGTTAAGCGAAAGCGTAGACTACAAAAGCTTTTCAAGTATGATATCGCGGCAACTAAGACAAATGCTCCAAAAAGTCAATCGCAATTTTTTTCAACACTGATAAAAAAAATAGAATAAATTTGAGACGGTTTACCTAAAATGTTCCACCGTTCTGTTAACAACATTTTATGCTCGTTTTGGCTGAGATCTGTTTGAAATAAGGGTAAAAGGGCTAAGTTTTTGTAGTTTGATATAAAATAAGACGTTTAAAAAAGTACTGTTTTTATTTGCAATGTACTGTTTTTTGAGACCAAATGTACTGTTATTCCATATTTCAAATCTGGTAACCCTATTTGAAGCCCCCAAATGACTTAGGAAGCGGAAAATTGCATAGCATTTAGTTCTAACAATGAGACATATCCTGAAGTAATCGGATTTAAATTTTTTAAACTGTGGAAGGAGAATTAAGAGAAAAATAGGGCGTGGCAAAATTGTGTTTTTTAATATTTAATTTGAAGACCCCCAATGATCTATGAAGATGAAAATTGGCATTTTTGCTTATTTTAAAGTCCTCTAATGACTTAGGAAGCTGAAAATTTTCTAGCATATAGTCCTATTGATAAAGCATATCCTGAAGTAGTAAAATTTTAAATTTTTGGACTGTGGGCGGAGAATTGAAAGGAAAATGAGGAGTGACAAAATTGAGATTTTTAACATTTTAACTTCTTTTGAAGTCCCTAAAGGAAGCGGAAAATGCACAGAATTGGCATGTATATAGAAGGTTTCATGTGGAAGATCAACACGAGCCTGGATTTTTGATATCCAGTGTATGTGTGGAGAATAAGAAAGGCAAAGGGCGTGGTAAATTTATTTGCATCTATTTTCTGAATATATATTTTATTTTTTTGTGTTTCTCTTATTTTTTGTGTATTCAGCGCCTTTTGAATCTCATTGGTGGACTTAAAAGCTTAAAATTGGCATGTATATAATAAAACACCAGGGACGGATTCTTACGAAGTCGGATGTTTTGCCTGTGGGCGGCGAATTTCGAGAAAAAGGGGACTTGGCAAAATTATTTTTTTTTTTAACATTTTAGAGTATTTTTAAGCTCCGCCCCAATGAATACGGAAGCTGAAAATCCCTAACATGTAGTCCTAACTATGAAGTATATTCTAAAGTAGTCCGATTTAATATTTTTGGAATGTAGATGGAGAGTTGAGAGGAAAAAGGGGCAAGGCAATATTGTGTTTTTTTTTTTATTTGACTAACTTTAAAGCCCTAATGACCTACGCAGCCGAAAATTGCAAGCATATTGTCCTGACACTGGAACATATCCTTAAGTAGTCAGACTTAAAATTTTTGGACTGTGGACGGAGAATTGAGAGGGAAAAGGGGCGTGGATACGAGTATAGTACTAACGATGGAGCTTATCATAAAGTAGTCAGATTTAAAAATTTTGGAATACACCAAAAAAAAAGTTTAATTGTGCCAGCCGAATTAAGAGCCATGGTTTAATTACAAGAACTGAAATTTTTAGCTGCGATTACCGAAATTTATTTGGACCAACAGAAGTTAAATTTTCAAAACAAATTTTGGTTATGGCAACCGAAAATTTCGGTTGTTGTTATTAAACTATGAAGTTGGCTCTAAATTCGGCTGGCACAACTAAACTGTTCTCTCTGTGTAGGGACGGAGAATTAAGAGAAGAAATGGGCGCGGAAAAATTATGTTTTTACATCTTTCCTAATTTTGAAGACACCTTATGACCTTGAAAGATGAAAATTAGAATACATATGGTACGGACAATGCCAAAGATCAACTATGACCTGAATATCCAGTGAAAGGGCGGAAATACAAAAATTCCGTTGTGAATTTTGTTCAGTTTGTATAAATAATCTGTAACGTAGCCGGATTTTCGGCCTTTAAGTCAGGGGGAGTGGCGGAAGACGGCGAAATTTAGTTTTTAAATATTTAAACTATTTCTGAAACCCCTAATGACTAAGGAAGCTGAAAATTGTGAAGCATAAAGTATTGACAATGGATCATATCCTTATGAAGTCAGATTTAATATTTAAACTGTGTACGGATAATTATAAGGAAAAATTTAAGTGGAAAAATTGTGTTTGTAACATTTTAGCTAATTTTAAAACCCTTCATGATAAAAAAGAAAGATAAAATTGCCATGTATATAGGAGTGACCATGGGAGAGATCCACACGATGGATTTTCGATATCTGGTTTATGGACGCAGAGACGAAATGGGCGTGCTAAATTTAGTTCTAAAATTTTATCAATAAAACCTTTTATACTCATTAAATTTTTTTACAGTTTGGGAAATATATTGATGTAACTCAATCTAGCAATATTAAATTGTTGAAGCACAAACATAATTTTTTATAAAGTTTGGTAAAATATTAGAACTATTGAGAAAAGTGATTTGGTGTTCCGCCTGGCAGGGACAGGCTATTCGACTAGTCTATATATATAATTTCCCTATTTGTGTGTTCCTCTTTTTTGTCTATCCAGAGCTTTTTGAAGCCCACTGATGAGCTACAAAGCTGAAAATTGGCATGCATATAGTAAAAGACCTGGGGCAGATCCTAACGTAGCCGGATTTTCGTTTTTTGCCTGTGGGCGGAGAAATAAGCGGAAAAGTGGGCGTGGCAAAACTCAATTTTTTGACATTTTTGCTTAATTTAAAGCCCCCTAATGACTTAGGAAGCTGAAAATTTCCTAGAATATAGTCCTAAAGATGGCGCATATCCCCAAGTAGTCGGATTTAAAATTTTCGCAATGTGGGCGGAGAATTGAGGGAAAAGTGGCGTGGCAAAATTGGGATTTTTTAAAATTTTTACTTCTTTTGAAGCCCCCAAATTACTTAGGAAGCGGAAAATTTCATAGCATTTAGTTCTAACAATGGAGCATATCCTGAAGTAATCGGATTTTAATTTTTAGACTGTGGAAGGAGAATTAAGAGAAAAATGGGGCGTGGAAAAATTGTGTTTTTTTTTAAATTTTAACTAATTTAAAGACCCCCAATGACCTATGAAGATGAATATTTACAATTTTGCTTATTTTAAAGTACTCTAATGACTAAGGAAGCTGAAAATTTCCTAGCATATAGTCCTATCGATGAAGCATATCCTGAAGTAGTCGAAATTTAAACTTTTTGACTGTCGGCGGAGAATTGAAAGGAAATGGGGAGTGACAAAATTGGGATTTTTAACTTTTAACTTCTTTTGAATCCCCCAAAGGAAGCGGAAAATGCATAGCGTATAGTCCTAACGATGTAGTATATCCTGAAGTAATCGGATTTAAGATTTCTCGACTGTGGACGGAGAATTAAAAGATAAAAGAGCGTGGAAAAATTGGGTTTTATAATATTTTAACTAATTTAAAGACCCCCAATGACTTAGGTATATGAAAATTGGCATGTATATAGTAGATTTCATGGGGAAGTTCAACACGAACCTGGATTTTTGACATCCAGTGTATGGGTGGGGAATAAGAAAGGCAAAGGGACGTGGTAACTTTATTTCCATCTTTTTTTTGTATATATAATTTTTTTTTGTGTTTCTCTTATTTTTTGTGTATCCAGCGCCTTTTGGATCTCATTGATAAACTTAAAAGCTTAAAATTGGCATGTATATGGTAAAACACCAGGGACAAATTCTTACGAAGCCGGATTTTTTGCCTGTGGGAGGCGAATTACGAGAAAAAGGGGACTTGAAAATATTAGTTTTTTTTTTAAACATTTTAAAGTATTTTTAAGCTCCGCCCCAATAAATTAGGAAGCTGAAAATCCCTAACTAACTATGAAGCATATTCTAAAGTAGTCCGATTTAACATTTTTGGAATGTAGACGGAGCTTATCCTAAAGTAGTCAGATTTAACAAATTTGGAATATGGACGGAGAATTAAGAGATGAAGTGGGAATGGAAAAATTATGTTTTTACATCTTACCTAATTTTGAAGACACCTTATGACCTTGAAAGATGAAAATTGGGATGCATATGGTACGGATTATGGCAAAGATAACTCTGCCCTGGATATCCAGTGAAAGGGCGGAGATACAAAAAACCCGTTGTGAATTTTGTTCAGTTTATATATATAATCTGTAACGTAGCCGGATTTTCGGCCTTTAAGACAGGGGAGTGGTGGAAGACGGTGAAATTTAGTTTTTAAACATTTAAACTATTTCTGAAATCCCTATTGTCTAAGGAAACTGAAAATTGTAAAGCATAAAGTATTGACAATGGATCATATCCTTATGAAGTCAACTGTGTACGGAGAATTATAAGGAAAAATTGAAGTGAAAAAATTGTGTTTTTCAAAAATTTTTCTAATTTAAAACCCATCATGACTAAGAAAGATACAAATTGCCATGTATATAGGAGTGACCATGGGACAGATCCACACGATGGATTTTTGATATCCGGTTTAAGAAGGGAAACGAAATGGTAGTGCTAAATTTAGTTCTAAAATTTTATCAATAAAACCTTTTATAGTCATAAATTTTTTTTCCAGTTTGGGAAATACATTGATGTAACTCAATCTAGCAATATTAAATTTTTGAAGCACAAACATAATTTTTTATAAAGTTTGGTAAAAAAATAAGAATTATTAAGAAAATTGATTTGGTGTTCCGCCTGGCAGGGACAGGCTATTCGACTAGTATCATATATTTTAGAAGAAATGATATATCCTGGCATTAATAAAAGTAAAAAAAACAATTGGATATTTATGTTTTTTAGTGCATATTTTAAGAGTTTTAGTGCATATTTCATCACATACGTGCTTTAGTTTGCTTCCAAACAAATTTATTTGCAATAAAATAAAAAAATATATAAAAAACACCTTATATATTATCTTCCGGTATGCTATATTATTTCATTTCTCGTAACCTATAAAATATCATATATTTACACCTTACTCGTATTCTTCGTTATAAATTGATCATTTATTTTATACCTTACTGGTATAAAATAAATAATCTCTCATCCCCTGTTAAAATCAACAATGCTGCAATGTATAAAATAAGCAATGCTATACCTTATTTTATACCTTATTTGGTAATCTAAGTTTTGTTTTGCGGGATTCAAAATATCCCGAAAATCCCATAATCAAAAAATCGGTATTCCCAAACATTTTTTTCAATCCCGAATCACGGGATTCAGAAAAACCGATCCCGATTGGAATACCTAAAATAAGGGTATAAAAGAATCGGTACAGCTGAAGTTTACACTCTTTCTTTATTTGAGTGAACTTGAATTTAGCCGAGTGAACTTGAATTTATGTCGGCCATTTTAGCTAATTTTGTAATAATCTTACCTTTTTATCTGGAACTATTTCTTCGTTATTGGCCACAACATTGCTCTCAGTTCCCACATATGAGTCCAAACATTTTATCTTCTTTGCATTTTTACTATTATCTATCTACAAACAAAATAAAAAAAGATAACAAAGTTATAAGAGTAAAATTTAATAGACTGAAAAATATTTTAAAATTTATAGTTAATCGTTTAAAATGTTTTTATTAGAGATGGGCGCGTGAGTGATTTTTGACTCACACTCACTCACTCACGCTCACGACAGGAATTTTTGAATCACGCACACTCACTCACGACCATATTTTTTATACTCACACTCACTCACAATCACGTGAGTAAATTATGCCCTGATTCAGTATGTCGCACAAAGTGAGTGACTAGAAATTTTGTACGTAAAACAAAAACAAATTTGAGTTTTTTGTTTTTGTTTTACGTACAAATTTTGTAGTCACTCACTTCGACCGAGATAGCGAATCGCACAGTTAAATACAACTCACATTCACGTGCAATCACGCAAGTTTCACTCACACTCACGTTGACTCACACTCACGAAACTCTTATTTATAAAAAAAAAATTTAAACACTAAAATTTCAAAAATCTTTAAAAATTTTAAGCAAAAATTAAAGTTTAACGAAATTTTAATTTTTTTTTTTTTGCTTTTTTAAGCCAAATTTTACAATTTTTTGTTGCTTTTTTTGGTACGAAAGAAAATATGAAGAGCAAATAAATCACGCAAACTCACGCAAAAAAATCGACTCACGCACACTCACTCACGCAAAAATCTTACTCACGCACACTCACTCACGCAATTTTTTTCCCCACTCACACTCACTCACAATCACGTGAGTAAAATTGAATTAAGTCACACTCACGCGTGATCATGCGTTAATCACGTGAATCACGCTCTAATCTGCTCATGTGCCCATCTCTAGTTTTTATAACCCCTCTGCTACACCTTAATCCATAATTATTAGTGTCCGACCGAATACGGAATTCGGACAAATTTTCACCATTCGGCCAAACCGAAGCCGAATATTAAAAAAAAAAATAATATTTATGAAGTAAAAACCAGAAAAAACAAGTGAGAGTGCACAGAAAAAAATAAAAAAAATATTTGAGTAAATTTTTAATACTATTGAGTAAAAAATTACTCAATTTTGCACCAGTAAACGATTTAATAATATTGAGTAAATTTTTAATAAAAATTTATTAAATGTTTAAAAAAAAATTGAGTAAATTTTTAATTGTTTTTATCTATATATTTATCTATTTTTTTTTTTTAAGTTTAAAAAAGTATTAAATCTTTCTACAAAAAACTTGTTTTTTCAAACTTTACCAAACATATTTATGTCTCAAAAACATAGGAAAATTTTATAAAGACGATTACAAACTTTCATATACATACACAAAAAACTATAAACTAAACGAGAATTCAAAAAACTTTGAAATTAAAAAAAAAAAAATTTATAAAATTTTTATTAAATTATTTACTTAAATTGTTTTTAAAATTTTTAAGTAAATTTTTAATTGCGTCAATTAAAAAATTACTCCGTTTTTATTTTTAAATTTAATCAAGTCATTACTCAAATTTGTTTCCTCCATATTTTTTCTGTGTGTTAAATTCGGCCATGTCGAATCTTTTATACCCTCCAACTAGGGTTGCCAGCCCAGTTGGAAAATGTGTCACAAAGGAAATTTCCACAGTGATTCCTTGAGGAAATGTCTTCAGGTTCTGACAAATCATAGGTAATCCTTGATGACATGTCCTAACATTGTTAGCACTGAATTTTTGCTTTAAGTTGTGAGGACGGAAGTCGGAAGCTCGTTTCCGCCCACACCAAAAGTACAAATCCATCCAAATGAATTAATGAACGAATTACCTTGCTATTATTATTATTATTCTTATTAGTATTATAATTGTTATTTTGAACTATTATCGTTGTTATGAATTATTATCGTTACATTCTTTATTTTTTATTATTACTATCGTACTATTCATGAATTCCCATATAATAAACAACTTTTATATATAAATAAAACTACACGGTAGTGTTTATAGTGGGATACTCTGGCTATTTATAAAACTCACCACATATATTTACATTCACCATACTCATATTCACACACACAGGGCGTGTGTGAAACGGTAGCAAAGTACTATGGTGAAAAATATTTTTCCTATGGTGATTAAATTTCACATTTCTGCTGTGTGAAATGATAACTTTTTTGACAATAGTAAATTTTTGAAATTTGTTTGTAAAAGAAAAAAAATTGAAATGCTAAATATTCTTAGGATAAATTTTTCTTTGCTAATTGCAATTAACTAACAACTAAAACCGTTGCAAATAATAAAATATTTTTTTTTTTTGCTTAAAAACATTGCAGTCTCAGATTCTGTCCCAATTTTCTATAGTGTGAGACTTTCTGTGTTAAAAATATGGAAGAAGCTAATATTTTTCTATAGCAAAATGCTTTTAAGTCTGTGACCTTTATTTTGCGAGAGTTTTCTCTTTTTCTAACAAATCTTGTCCATAGAAAGTCACAGGTCCTGGGACATTTGTTTATTTAAAACGTCCCAGGTCTCCTTCGAATAATTTAAAAAGAAAATCATAAAATTTTTCAATAAAAAATTTTTTATTGGGGACACCAAAAAATAATACAGAAGTCACACACATCTTAGCCAGAAGTCAGCAGTAATCCAGACGCGGAAATCTTCATGCACCCTATGACTTTCTCTGCACAAAATTGATGGAGGGTGTCAACTTTCTTGGCGGCATATTCATGAATTTTCTTTAAAAAAAATCCCAGCCTTTCGCCTCTTTGCCATTGACTCTTTTCCAGTCCCATAATATCTTCAATCTTGTCCTTAGACACCTCCAGTCCGATCATCATGTTTTATTGTGTATGTTTTGTTTTTCAATTTTTTTTTTTTTTAATTTCAAAACTTAAATTGTTTTTATGGTTTATTTTTGTTTGTATACATTTTTTTTTTCATATTTCAAAAATTTCTATTCTTTTGTCAAAATTTCTACTAGCCCAATGGGCTAGTGAAATTTTATTCACCTCAACAGTGTCAAAAATTTACTATGAAGAATACTTTGCTACCATTTTACACAGGCCCACAGTAGCTGGTCAGTCAGCATATAATCAGTTAGAGTTACAACTAAACCAAATTTCATCAAAATCGGAGGGGGTCATGAAATTTTTTTAGCTATTTTTGATTGATTTCACTAAGAATGACCCATAGTAGATAATTTCAATCAATTTCAAAAATGGAACTCGAAATCTTTGATCAAGTGGTCTGCCACACGCTAGTTGCCTGGGGCAGTTGCAATAACTTGGCTGATTTTTAACCGATTTTAGTTTTTATTGCCTCCACATCACAATTCTGTAACCATTTGAATTCAAGCTTAACTTTAAATATCGAAAAAATTGAGAAAATGAGTAAAAAGTCATTTTACCCCATTCTAATCCGTTATTCAAACTTCAGGTCGTTTCTGCGTCCACTTAAAGTTATCGGATTAACTCCAAATTTTTTATTATAAAGTTTTTAGTACAAAGGAACAAAATTCTGCCCAGTGCAACACAGTGAAGCAAGCCGATGCAAAATTTTCGGCGGCGGCTAAAGAGCAAAAATTTTCGGCGGCGGCGGCGTTTCGGCTGCGCGCCGCGTTTTTTTTAGAACAGCGCGGCTGAAAAAAAAATTCCGCTGCGCCGCTATTGTATAGTAAAATACGGTTTAAATCTAGGCATATTAATCATGATACCCTACCGAACAAGTGGTCGATATAACATTCAGCATAGATGAGAACTTTAGGGACCAATTAATGGTTTAATTACCATTTTATTGGAGTTATGGTGACAAGTAAGAAAGTTATAGTGGGTCAAGACCGACCTTATATCCTACACCAGTGTTTTCCGGAAAATGTGTCCAAAGTCCAAACATGAACCGATTGGATCTATATTTTGTGACATCTTAAATTAGAGCACGAACTTAATTTGAGTCCAAGAATGGTCTAATTACACCGCTCAACAAGCTTTTTTCGGTTTGAAATCTTAGTTTTTAGTTTAGATATCGCCATTTTATGTTTTTAAAAAAAAAAAATCTCAAATTTTAAAAGATTTACTAAAGTATTGAAAAAAAAACATTCTTAAATCTAAGAAGATAAATATGATAAACTAATGGGTACACTCTTATAAATGTTTGTTGAAATTTACCCACTTTATTGTAGGTAACTGTTCTCCTACAATAAAGTGGGTAAAAATACTCTATGTGTTTAAATTTCAACATTTGCACACAAAATGTGTACAAATAATAAACATTTTGTGTGTACACACCGCTTTCAAAATTCTTTACCAATAAACATAAAGTGTGTAATTTTAAAATTTTTGTGTTTAGAAAAGCATTCCTTTGTGTTTAAAAGTGCATTTTAAATGCTTAAAATTGCGCATTTAATGTCTTGCAATTAAAATTCCTTTAAAGAAATAAAACCAAATAATACATTTTTATTATTTTTATAGCTTTTATTTCAACTATAAGCGGTTTAATTATAACAATTATAACTATGGATACAATATGCATAAATTGAAATGGAAAATTTTTTTAAGAAATGATTTAAGACTAAAAACTACATAGAAAAGGCGAAATTATATATTAAAATTAATAAAATTAATGAACGCATTGAATTAACTTGCTCCATAAATATCGCCATTTTCGCAAATTTCTGCATAACGCTTCATTAAAATACATTTTTTGTTGAGTCCTCTGTTTCTGCAAATAAACTAAAAAAGTAATTTTAATATTATAATGAATAAATTGCAATTATTATCAAAAATAAATTACTTACAAATAATCGCAAAAAACAGAGAATTCGCTGGAATCTAAATTTTGATTTCATCAGTTGCATCTATATGTCCGAGCTAAACTGCAAGTATATAAAAATTTTAAAATTTTTAATTGAGAGATTTTCTATAGAAAAATTCTTAGAATCTTCGAAATTTTTTCTATATAAAAATGCTCAAACACTGGGATGTTTTTTCTACAGATTTTTTTTACAATTAAAGACATTTTTCTATTGAAAAGTTCTATAAATCATAAAACTTTTTTCTATAAAAAAATATTACTATATTTTCAATAGAAAAATTTTTAGAATATAATATATTTTTTCTATAGAAAAATTCTCAGAACCTGAGATATGTTTTCTATAGAAAAATTCTCAGAATCTGAGATATTTTTTCTATAGAAAAATTCTCAAAATCTGATATATTTTTTCTATAGAAAAATTCTCAGAACCTTAGATATTTTTTCTATAAAAAAATTCTCAGAATCTGAAATATTTTTTCTATGGAAAAATTCTTAGAATCTGAGAATATTTTTTCTATAGAAAAAATATCTTAGAGTCTGAGATATTTTTTCTATAGAAAAATTCTAAAAATCTGAGATATTTCTTCTAAAAAGAAATTCTCAGAATCTGAGATACTTTTTCTATAGAAAAATTTTCAGAATCTGATGTATTTTTTCAATAGAAAAATGATCACAATCTGATATATTTTTTTACAGAAAAATATTTAGAATCTGATAAGAAAAATTCTCAGAGTCTAAAAATGTTCCTAAAAAAAATTATCAGAATGTAAGATATTTTTCCTATAGAAAAATTTTCAGAATCTATGACATTTTTGATACAGAAAATATCTCAGAATCTGAAATATTTTTTACAGATTCTGTGAATTTTTTCTATAGAAAAAAATATATTTTCCTATGGAAAATTTCTAAAAATCTGAGATATTTTTTCTTCAGAAAAATTCTCAGAATTTTTTCTATAGAAAAATTCTCAGAATCTGCGATATTTTTTCTATAGAAAAATTTTCAGAATCTTAGATATTTTTTCCATAGAAAATTTCTCAGAATCTGAGATTTTTTTTAATGGAAAGTTTCTCAGAATCTGAGATATTTTTTCTATAGAAAAATTCTCAGAATGTAAGACATTTTTGCTATAAAATAATTCTCAGAATCTGAGATAATTTTCTATAAAAATTTCTCAGAATCTGATATATTTTTTTCTATAGAAAAATATATTTTTTTTTTAAATTCTCAAAATCTAAGATATTTTTTCCTAGAAGAATTCTCAGATTCTGAGATATTTTTTCTATACAAATTCTAAGATCCTGAAATATTTTTTGAATATAAAAAATCCCAAGTCTGACAATTTTTTTTACAGAAAAGTTTCCAGAATCCAAGACATTTTTTTCTATTGAAAAATAAGAGACATTTTGTGACATTTGAGAATCTGAGACATTTTTGTGAGATATTTTTGTTAAAGATATATTCACAGAATCTTAGAAACTTTGTAAAGAAAAATTCTCAGAATCCAAAAAACTTTTGTTGCTGTACTTACCTTTCTGATTTGGCAAATAGTTTTCTTCCCTATTAGGCATTAGACAGATTTCCGCTTTAATTTTTTCTTTTTGTCTAATTTTTTAAATCCTTGTGATGGAGCTCTAAACTTATAAATAGCGAAATGTATAAAATGCATTAAGCCACTTTTACATTAAATACATATATTATATTTATTTTATTAGTATTTTATTAGTTTTCTTCGCGTTATTTTATTTTGGTTGCTAACGTTTTTTCCGATATTATTTTTCTTTATTTTTTCTTTGACAATTTCAATTATTTTTTTAAATTACACATTTTATGCTTAATATCGGAATATTAAACACAAAATGTTTACCATACACACATAATGTGTAGTATTCAATATCTTGTGTTTATTTCTCAACGAATATATTTATAAACACACAAAATACTATATATTGTGTGTAATTTTAAAATTTTTGTGTTCAAATTAGATTTTTAAACACTTGGTGTCTAATTTTAGGCGTTGTGTGCTATTTTACATAAAATTTTACCCACTTGATAGTAGTATTTTTACATGGATTCTTTAGAGTGTAGAAAATTTCGAAACTCTTCTAAATTTTTAAACTTTTAGTTAAATTTTACTAAATTGTGGTAAAATTTATGAACTACTTTGAAGAAAATTGTGTCCCAAAATTAAGTTACCTCTTTTGTTAGTGTGGGGACAACAAGTATAAATGGTAAGATTTCTTTATAATTTGGAAACATTATAAATATGAGGCATTCCACACCAAATGTCCAGCGAAAAAAAACACGTGTACCGTAAACTTCTGAATAGGTTGTATGGATAGCCCTATATGGAACTTAGAAAATTGCGTTTTTAGTTTTTCAAAAACTGGGCTTAGGAGGCGTGGTCAAATATTGGAAAAATGGTAAAATTTGTGGCGAGTTGCCTTGATTAAATATTTATCACATATTTACATTCTTATATAGTTTTGTATGGGCTATCGATTAAATTTTTTTTTTTGGAAAATTTTCAGAACCCGTTCTGAAATTTTCTATTTTTTAAAAATGTCAATTTATTAAAAAACATGGCACTTTTTTTCTTCTTTTTTAAATTTTTTTTAAAAGTTTAGATGTTTGTCCATCCACACAAAAAAAATCAGAAACACGTTCTTCGTTTTTTTTTTTTGAGAAAATCGCATTTGAACTTTAAATTTCATAACAATTTTGTAATTTCTTTGATTTAACGATCTCATTCGCAACGTTAAATCAAGAAAATACAAGGAAATTACAAAATTGTTATGAAATTTAAAGTTCAAATGCGATTTTCCCGAAAAAAACGAAGAACATGTTTCCGATTTTTTTTGTGTGTATGGCAGTGTTGCCACTTTCTGGATAATTATCCAAAAGTGGGACAATTTCAGAATAATTGGATAATTTTTGGATAATGAAATTTTTTGTGTAATTTTTGTGTAATTTCACCTCAACAAAGTTCCAACTAATTTTAATCATATTTTAGTTATTTCATTTTATCGACATTTTTGGTTTAAAAAAAATCATTGACAATATGGACTTTAGAAATTTTGATTACCAAATACTAGATAATTAATGACGGACATGCATTTCTGGAGAATCCCTCTTCCAAAATCTAAAAAGTGTTCTTTAACTTATTTTAAGATTACCATTTTCCCATTCCTCAGTTTAAAGGATTTCTAGACGAGACAGACAGACAGACTGACTGACTGACAGACAGACAGACAGACAGACAGACAGACAGACAGACAGACAGACAGACAGACAGACAGACAGACAGACAGACAGACAGACAGACAGACAGACAGACAGACAGACAGACAGACAGACAGACAGACAGACAGACAGACAGACAGACAGACAGACAGACAGACAGACAGACAGACAGACAGACAGACAGACAGACAGACAGACAGACAGACAGACAGACAGACAGACAGACAGACAGACAGACAGACAGACAGACAGACAGACAGACAGACAGACAGACAGACAGACAGACAGACAGACAGACAGACAGACAGACAGACAGACAGACAGACAGACAGACAGACAGACAGACAGACAGACAGACAGACAGACAGACAGACAGACAGACAGACAGACAGACAGACAGACAGACAGACAGACAGACAGACAGACAGACAGACAGACAGACAGACAGACAGACAGACAGACAGACAGACAGACAGACAGACAGACAGACAGACAGACAGACAGACAGACAGACAGACAGACAGACAGACAGACAGACAGACAGACAGACAGACAGACAGACAGACAGACAGACAGACAGACAGACAGACAGACAGACAGACAGACAGACAGACAGACAGACAGACAGACAGACAGACAGACAGACAGACAGACAGACAGACAGACAGACAGACAGACAGACAGACAGACAGACAGACAGACAGACAGACAGACAGACAGACAGACAGACAGACAGACAGACAGACAGACAGACAGACAGACAGACAGACAGACAGACAGACAGACAGACAGACAGACAGACAGACAGACAGACAGACAGACAGACAGACAGACAGACAGACAGACAGACAGACAGACAGACAGACAGACAGACAGACAGACAGACAGACAGACAGACAGACAGACAGACAGACAGACAGACAGACAGACAGACAGACAGACAGACAGACAGACAGACAGACAGACAGACAGACAGACAGACAGACAGACAGACAGACAGACAGACAGACAGACAGACAGACAGACAGACAGACAGACAGACAGACAGACAGACAGACAGACAGACAGACAGACAGACAGACAGACAGACAGACAGACAGACAGACAGACAGACAGACAGACAGACAGACAGACAGACAGACAGACAGACAGACAGACAGACAGACAGACAGACAGACAGACAGACAGACAGACAGACAGACAGACAGACAGACAGACAGACAGACAGACAGACAGACAGACAGACAGACAGACAGACAGACAGACAGACAGACAGACAGACAGACAGACAGACAGACAGACAGACAGACAGACAGACAGACAGACAGACAGACAGACAGACAGACAGACAGACAGACAGACAGACAGACAGACAGACAGACAGACAGACAGACAGACAGACAGACAGACAGACAGACAGACAGACAGACAGACAGACAGACAGACAGACAGACAGACAGACAGACAGACAGACAGACAGACAGACAGACAGACAGACAGACAGACAGACAGACAGACAGACAGACAGACAGACAGACAGACAGACAGACAGACAGACAGACAGACAGACAGACAGACAGACAGACAGACAGACAGACAGACAGACAGACAGACAGACAGACAGACAGACAGACAGACAGACAGACAGACAGACAGACAGACAGACAGACAGACAGACAGACAGACAGACAGACAGACAGACAGACAGACAGACAGACAGACAGACAGACAGACAGACAGACAGACAGACAGACAGACAGACAGACAGACAGACAGACAGACAGACAGACAGACAGACAGACAGACAGACAGACAGACAGACAGACAGACAGACAGACAGACAGACAGACAGACAGACAGACAGACAGACAGACAGACAGACAGACAGACAGACAGACAGACAGACAGACAGACAGACAGACAGACAGACAGACAGACAGACAGACAGACAGACAGACAGACAGACA
>CAWUER010000695.1:0-5000 GCA_963921195.1 Pegoplata infirma | reverse complement strand
CAGACAGACAGACAGACAGACAGACAGACAGACAGACAGACAGACAGACAGACAGACAGACAGACAGACAGACAGACAGACAGACAGACAGACAGACAGACAGACAGACAGACAGACAGACAGACAGACAGACAGACAGACAGACAGACAGACAGACAGACAGACAGACAGACAGACAGACAGACAGACAGACAGACAGACAGACAGACAGACAGACAGACAGACAGACAGACAGACAGACAGACAGACAGACAGACAGACAGACAGACAGACAGACAGACAGACAGACAGACAGACAGACAGACAGACAGACAGACAGACAGACAGACAGACAGACAGACAGACAGACAGACAGACAGACAGACAGACAGACAGACAGACAGACAGACAGACAGACAGACAGACAGACAGACAGACAGACAGACAGACAGACAGACAGACAGACAGACAGACAGACAGACAGACAGACAGACAGACAGACAGACAGACAGACAGACAGACAGACAGACAGACAGACAGACAGACAGACAGACAGACAGACAGACAGACAGACAGACAGACAGACAGACAGACAGACAGACAGACAGACAGACAGACAGACAGACAGACAGACAGACAGACAGACAGACAGACAGACAGACAGACAGACAGACAGACAGACAGACAGACAGACAGACAGACAGACAGACAGACAGACAGACAGACAGACAGACAGACAGACAGACAGACAGACAGACAGACAGACAGACAGACAGACAGACAGACAGACAGACAGACAGACAGACAGACAGACAGACAGACAGACAGACAGACAGACAGACAGACAGACAGACAGACAGACAGACAGACAGACAGACAGACAGACAGACAGACAGACAGACAGACAGACAGACAGACAGACAGACAGACAGACAGACAGACAGACAGACAGACAGACAGACAGACAGACAGACAGACAGACAGACAGACAGACAGACAGACAGACAGACAGACAGACAGACAGACAGACAGACAGACAGACAGACAGACAGACAGACAGACAGACAGACAGACAGACAGACAGACAGACAGACAGACAGACAGACAGACAGACAGACAGACAGACAGACAGACAGACAGACAGACAGACAGACAGACAGACAGACAGACAGACAGACAGACAGACAGACAGACAGACAGACAGACAGACAGACAGACAGACAGACAGACAGACAGACAGACAGACAGACAGACAGACAGACAGACAGACAGACAGACAGACAGACAGACAGACAGACAGACAGACAGACAGACAGACAGACAGACAGACAGACAGACAGACAGACAGACAGACAGACAGACAGACAGACAGACAGACAGACAGACAGACAGACAGACAGACAGACAGACAGACAGACAGACAGACAGACAGACAGACAGACAGACAGACAGACAGACAGACAGACAGACAGACAGACAGACAGACAGACAGACAGACAGACAGACAGACAGACAGACAGACAGACAGACAGACAGACAGACAGACAGACAGACAGACAGACAGACAGACAGACAGACAGACAGACAGACAGACAGACAGACAGACAGACAGACAGACAGACAGACAGACAGACAGACAGACAGACAGACAGACAGACAGACAGACAGACAGACAGACAGACAGACAGACAGACAGACAGACAGACAGACAGACAGACAGACAGACAGACAGACAGACAGACAGACAGACAGACAGACAGACAGACAGACAGACAGACAGACAGACAGACAGACAGACAGACAGACAGACAGACAGACAGACAGACAGACAGACAGACAGACAGACAGACAGACAGACAGACAGACAGACAGACAGACAGACAGACAGACAGACAGACAGACAGACAGACAGACAGACAGACAGACAGACAGACAGACAGACAGACAGACAGACAGACAGACAGACAGACAGACAGACAGACAGACAGACAGACAGACAGACAGACAGACAGACAGACAGACAGACAGACAGACAGACAGACAGACAGACAGACAGACAGACAGACAGACAGACAGACAGACAGACAGACAGACAGACAGACAGACAGACAGACAGACAGACAGACAGACAGACAGACAGACAGACAGACAGACAGACAGACAGACAGACAGACAGACAGACAGACAGACAGACAGACAGACAGACAGACAGACAGACAGACAGACAGACAGACAGACAGACAGACAGACAGACAGACAGACAGACAGACAGACAGACAGACAGACAGACAGACAGACAGACAGACAGACAGACAGACAGACAGACAGACAGACAGACAGACAGACAGACAGACAGACAGACAGACAGACAGACAGACAGACAGACAGACAGACAGACAGACAGACAGACAGACAGACAGACAGACAGACAGACAGACAGACAGACAGACAGACAGACAGACAGACAGACAGACAGACAGACAGACAGACAGACAGACAGACAGACAGACAGACAGACAGACAGACAGACAGACAGACAGACAGACAGACAGACAGACAGACAGACAGACAGACAGACAGACAGACAGACAGACAGACAGACAGACAGACAGACAGACAGACAGACAGACAGACAGACAGACAGACAGACAGACAGACAGACAGACAGACAGACAGACAGACAGACAGACAGACAGACAGACAGACAGACAGACAGACAGACAGACAGACAGACAGACAGACAGACAGACAGACAGACAGACAGACAGACAGACAGACAGACAGACAGACAGACAGACAGACAGACAGACAGACAGACAGACAGACAGACAGACAGACAGACAGACAGACAGACAGACAGACAGACAGACAGACAGACAGACAGACAGACAGACAGACAGACAGACAGACAGACAGACAGACAGACAGACAGACAGACAGACAGACAGACAGACAGACAGACAGACAGACAGACAGACAGACAGACAGACAGACAGACAGACAGACAGACAGACAGACAGACAGACAGACAGACAGACAGACAGACAGACAGACAGACAGACAGACAGACAGACAGACAGACAGACAGACAGACAGACAGACAGACAGACAGACAGACAGACAGACAGACAGACAGACAGACAGACAGACAGACAGACAGACAGACAGACAGACAGACAGACAGACAGACAGACAGACAGACAGACAGACAGACAGACAGACAGACAGACAGACAGACAGACAGACAGACAGACAGACAGACAGACAGACAGACAGACAGACAGACAGACAGACAGACAGACAGACAGACAGACAGACAGACAGACAGACAGACAGACAGACAGACAGACAGACAGACAGACAGACAGACAGACAGACAGACAGACAGACAGACAGACAGACAGACAGACAGACAGACAGACAGACAGACAGACAGACAGACAGACAGACAGACAGACAGACAGACAGACAGACAGACAGACAGACAGACAGACAGACAGACAGACAGACAGACAGACAGACAGACAGACAGACAGACAGACAGACAGACAGACAGACAGACAGACAGACAGACAGACAGACAGACAGACAGACAGACAGACAGACAGACAGACAGACAGACAGACAGACAGACAGACAGACAGACAGACAGACAGACAGACAGACAGACAGACAGACAGACAGACAGACAGACAGACAGACAGACAGACAGACAGACAGACAGACAGACAGACAGACAGACAGACAGACAGACAGACAGACAGACAGACAGACAGACAGACAGACAGACAGACAGACAGACAGACAGACAGACAGACAGACAGACAGACAGACAGACAGACAGACAGACAGACAGACAGACAGACAGACAGACAGACAGACAGACAGACAGACAGACAGACAGACAGACAGACAGACAGACAGACAGACAGACAGACAGACAGACAGACAGACAGACAGACAGACAGACAGACAGACAGACAGACAGACAGACAGACAGACAGACAGACAGACAGACAGACAGACAGACAGACAGACAGACAGACAGACAGACAGACAGACAGACAGACAGACAGACAGACAGACAGACAGACAGACAGACAGACAGACAGACAGACAGACAGACAGACAGGCAGACAGACAGACAGACAGACAAACCAACAATCAGATTTATAATATTAATAGGGATAATTGGACATTTTTTTAAATTAACCAAACATTTTTGAATTCAAAATGAATATTTCTCATATATAATTGGAAATATAGTTAAACATTTTTTAAAATTGAAAATTTTTGAAATATAATTGGTACACACAAAAAAAAAATCGAGGTAATATTTCCTAAAATTGTAGTATAATATCAGCTAAGTTCTAAGGCAACATGGCAGTTGCTAAAATTTTAGGCACAATTACAAAAATAATAGGAAATTCCTATCAAATTTCTATGTTCGAAAAATTACCTATAATTTTTGGTAACACTCCTTGTAAATTTTGGAAATTTACAAACGGAGCCTTAGCAGATATTCATTTTTAATTTGGTATTTTATTTTATTTAATTAACCCAAGAACGGCTAAATAAAAAGAGTTTTTTTTTTTTAAATTTATATATTTATTAAAAAAAAAAAAATAAAAAAATGATGAGATACATTAGGGTGCTCCAAACTGTACCGTCAAAATTGATTTTCCTGATTCAAGCTATGCCACTTATAAGAAAAATGTAGTCAAAATCCAAATCCACCTGGAATATAAAAATCATATTTACTTTATTAATATTTTAATCATACGAGAGAAAAAATGTCTCAGAATCTGAGACTTTTTTTTATAGAAAAACTGTCTCAGAATCTGGGACTTTTTCTATAGAAAAAATTTCTCAGAATCTGAGAATTTTTCTATAGATAAAATGTCTGAGAATCTGAAAATTTTTCTACAGAAAAATACCTTTTAATCTGAGACTTTTTCTATAGAAAAAATGCCTCAGAATCTGTGACTTTTTCTATACAAAAAATGTCTCAGAATCTGAAA
>CAWUER010000694.1:0-62825 GCA_963921195.1 Pegoplata infirma | reverse complement strand
TTGATTTTTAGTACATTTTTTAGATTTAACATTGATGTGCAATAACTAATTAGGACCATTAATTAATTAAAAAAAAAACAATGGGAGAAAAATTAATTTTTTATCGAAAAAAAATATTTTACAATAAATTTTTTAACTAGTTCAAAATCAACTGATTTCAAATGATCCGGCGAAACGATACGAAAGAGGGCTGGCGAATAAATCAATTTTGCCATCGCTTGCTACAAAACCCACACAATGGACTATTTCTTGACAGAAAAAAGTCAGACAAAAATTTTTTTTTAACCAACACTCAGGGGATGCCCCTACAAATGCAGTGCATTGTGTTGATATCAGGAAAAAAGGTTATGGGAAGGAGGAAAGATGGAGTTGTGTTTGTTGATTTAAATCTTTTGCACGTTGTAAGTAACAGGAAAGATTTCCGCAGGAAGTTTATTCCATATAAGACTTGTACGGCTGATGAACGAGTTACATCGCGTTGTGCGAAGTACTTCACATTCGACCACAAATGCATGTGATCTGCTAGAAAAGCGAGTATTACGAATAAAACCCGAGCCATTGGGATAAGTTCGCTTATCTCTGCAGAACACCTCCCATGGTAATATCGATTGAAAAGTGTAACACAACCCACATTTCTACGATGCTGCAATGAATCAATAAAGTGTGATACCCTACTGTCATTGATAAGCGCCGTAGCCCTCCAAGAGTTTCAAAATAGATTCTGAAGCCCCTGCCCATATATGAGAGTTGTATTCCATTTTCGGTCGGATGTAGGTTGTATAAATAGTGAGGAGATCGGATGGAGTAAAGTATTTCTTAACCCGATGTAGAAATCCGATACACTTAAATGCTTCTTTCGACACCTGAAAAGCATGTTTGTTCCAACGGACATCGCACTGAATTTTCATGCCCAGAACATCAATATTGATACCACCCATAAATACAGATAACAATGCTGTTTCCACGGATCGTCTGTGTGACCGTATACAACATTGGGTCTTGCGCGCATTGAAATCCACTCTATTCGCTTGACCCCAATCAGATATTACCTTCTTCATTGAGTGAGTCATTCATAATCTTAAACGAGGCTTGGCCTATGATCGAAAGAAAATGAATGACAAATGTTGCTGGCATCTGCAAAAGAATAGATTGAATTGGAAGTTTTACGAAGAAGATCATTGATAAAAATAAGAAATAGAGTAGGAGAAAGAACAGAGCCTTGCGGTAAACTTGAATTAAGCTGAAATATATCGGATGAAACCCCATCTATAACAACACGTATATCTGCGAACTCTGAGGAAGCTCGAAATAAATCGAGAGATGACATTAACGACACCAAAAGTAATAAGCTTTGACAGAAGTTCACGGTCGAACACCTTGGAAATATCCAGAGCAACCACCTTACTTTCCCCAAAATGATGGACGTTGATCTGAGTCATCGCATGGACGCGTATTCAAGTACTTTAAAAACATCGTATAAATGCATTTCTAGTGCATTAACTCAAACTATTAGATAAACAAAACAGTAAACAAATAAGTTTAAAGATACCTTTGTGTAAAGCCCTAAACTAAATGTTGTTCTTGGCAACATTATGGCCGAGAAGGATTAAGGTTGTTTAGTTTTTGTTTAAATGCTTCACTGGAAATAATTAAGTGCACTTAAACGAGAAAACGTTTACCTGAATCATCGGATAAAAGCACAAGGCGCATTTTACAAAAGCTCGTATAAATGTACTTCTAGTGCATTTAAAAAATATATTTCCAAAAACAGTTGACGCTTAAATGATTCGTTAAACTAAGTCATCGGATAAAAGCACAAATGTGCACTTAATTAAAAAACACAGAATTAATGCATTTTTAGTGCTATGATGAGGTAGCACGGAATGACGAACATACACTTACACATACCACTCTACCCCTAAACGAAGGGTTTTAAAAAAAGTTGTCAAAAGTGTTTAAATACCTTAATTTTGTTCTATCGATCAGAGATCATTGAAAGATGTGAAGTAGAATGCAATTTAACGGGTATCGTTACTTTGAATATCAAAGAATTAACTCTTTTAAAATTTATCTTGTTACCATTTACAATCAGTATTTCAAAAGTGTTGAAGGTGGTGGTTTGTTTCTGCCTTTTCTTTTTGTCTGTTGTTTCACGTATTTGCAGATGTTGTTTTTATGAAATAACAAAAATTCTTTATTATTATTTTCTAATTAGAAATCATCATCATCATCCCATATACGTTCAAAAAGTACAAGGATCATCATTTCATATGGATTGTTAAGTATTTGTTGTATATGGATTCTTAATGGTTTATTGAGTACATTTTTCTGTTATTTCTTTTTTTTCTTCTTTTTTCATTAATTTATTTATGGTAAAAGTTGAGAATTTATGGTATTTCAGTATGTTCCTAATGGGGTGTATATTGTTTTTATTTGTATAGGTCAGCTACATTTTCTTAGATATTCTTAGTTTGAGTTTTTCTCTAATATTTGTTGGTGTAAGGTTGGATTACTCAGTGCTCCGTTATAAAATAACTTTCCGTTAAATTTTACTTTTTCATAAAAAATTTGACAAAAGGCTCCGTTCAACCGACAGTTACCAACTAACTGGACATTGAGTAATCCACCCTCAAAAGTACAAAAATATAAAAAAAGCGATTGAAAATTTTTATATACTCTGTACAGTTAAAGGTTGGAAAATTTTAAAATGCCATAAAGCAGAACAAAATCTTAAAAAAAAATGTATATGAAAATTTGTAAAAATTGGGCAAAGGTTAATAAACTCTAGGGGAGAGTAGGCATTATTATTTTAACTTATGAGTTTTCATTTGTGAATAAATATTTGGTTTTGATAATTCAAATTTAATTTTAAAATATTTTTGTTTACATACATTTAAAAGACAGGTTCAGTTTTATGTTTTTGAAAACATTTCAAACTCTGAAGTGTCAAAAGAAAAAGTTTTAGAATCTGGGCATATTTTCATTAGAAACTGTCTCAGAATCTGAGACATTTATTCTACAGAACTCCGAGACATTTTTTTTAATAGACAATTTTTCAGACTCTGATGCATATTTTCTAAAGAAAAAATCTCAGTCTCTGAGGATTATTTTCATAAGAAACTGTTTCAGAATCTGAGACTCATAGACTCATATTCTATAGATAAATTTTCAGATTCTTAGATATTTTTGATATAGAAAAAGTTTCATCTTCTGAGGCATTTTTTTTTTTTGTATCTATAAATTTTAAATTTTTTATTATTCTTTGTTCCTTTTTCATAGTTATTTATAAAAAAAAAACAATTTTTTCCTACAAAATTGTTTAAAATTAATTAAATTAACTGTAACCGCAGGACTTTTTATGCGGTTACGGTTAAATAGTGCGGTTAACCGCGAATACGATTAAAACCGCATTGCAAACCCTAGACATGCCCCTAAAGCTATGCTTACATCGTTCCACTGAGTATTAAGACTTATCAAAAAATCGTGTGTTATCTGATTTTGTTAACAGTCCAAAAAGACTTTTGATTTTATGAAATATTTCAAAAAGTGGCTGTGTATTATTAGATTTTCATATTTATTAGATATTAGATTTTTGGTAGTATTAAGACTTTGGTAATATTTTACTTTCTTATTATCTAAAAGTTCGGTGCGATGATATTAACACACTTTAAGTGTGTATTTTGGCGTTTGGAAGAAGATTTTAGGAAAAAAATAATCCGCATACCAAGTAAGACTAACCAACACTTGTTGCTAACAACACTGTTTGCTAATACCCTTTTAAGCAAGTAATTGTACTTTTCTGAATTTCAATTGGGCTTTTCTGACTTTCAATTGTGCTTTTCTGAATTTCAATTTGTCTTTTCTGAATTTCAATTGGGCTTTTCTGAATTTCAATTGTGATTTCTGAATTTCAATTGGGCTTTTCTGAATTTCAATTGTGATTTCTAAATTTCAATTGGGCTTTTCTGAATTTCAATTATGATTACTGAATTTCAATTGTGCTTTTCTGAATTTCAATTGGGATTTCTGAATTACAATTGATCTTTTCTGAATTTCAATTGGAAAATGTGTAGCTGATCTTGTTTTCGAGTTATTACTAAATAACTACACTGTTCGACAACCAAAACCTTTCAGTGAAATGTTAAAATGATTCTAATAGATTTTGCTCTCCTGATTCCAAATATGTCATTCAAATTTTTCTAGCACTTACCGTTTTTGAGATTTTCGCTGTTAAAAAGTTAAAAAAAAATAAAAAAAAAATGTAGCACTTTTGGGGGTCCACTGTTACATATTCTAACGTTACGGTTTTTGAGATATTCGATGTTAAAAAGTTAAAAAAAACAATAATTTAGCACTTTTGGGGGTCCACTGTTACATATTCTTACGTTGCTTCCAAAAAAATAGGTCTTAGCTTCATTTAAAATGGAATTTCTGATTTAAAAACAGCAATTAAAATTTTTCTAGCATGTTCCGTTTTTGAGATATTCTCGTTCGCGATAAAAGAAGTTCAAACGAGAATATCTCAAAAGCGTAACATGCTAGAAAAATTTGGATTGCAGTTTTTGAATCAGGAGGTCCATTTTATATGAAATCAGGTTATATTTCTTTGGAAGCAACGTAAGAGTATGTAACAAAAGTGCTAAATTTTCTTATTACCTACACTGAACTGTAAAACAATTTGTCATAAAAGTTCGTCCAATGAAACTTTTTAATGAAGTTTACATAAATATTATGAACATTTTCATAAATATAATGAAACAGTTTCACGGGACGAACTTTTATGATGAGTTTCATTATATTAATAAAGTTTTTTCTTTGTGTGTAGTGACAGCGAATATCTCAAAAACGGTACTTGCAAGAAAAAATGTTATGACATATTGGGTATCAGGAGAACATTATCTATAAGAATGATCTATAAGAATCACTCCGATGACTTTGTGATCCTAAACAAAGGTAAATTTTTACCAATGATTAGCGAACTCATGGAATCTCGACGTATGCAAAGGACAACGGTCTGGGAGTCAATCCCGCCAAAATCAAACTCGCTTGGTTACCAAAAATTAATAAGATAGACAGGTTTGACCTTTCCAAATTAGATAGAATCACCCTGTAATTATCTAAAGAGGCGAAATACTCGTACCTGGGTATAATCCTAGACTCAAAGCTTTCTTGGAAAAGAAATACAAAGAAAAGGATAAAAAAGCACTTAACGACTTTTTCATCCTTTCCTCTGTATTCCTTTTCCAAGAAAGCTTTGAGTCTAGGATCACACCCAGATACGAGTATCTCGCCTCTGTATATAATTTCAAGATGATTCCATCTAATTTGAAACCCGTCTATTTTAGTAATTTTTGAGAACCAAGCGTGTTTGATTTTAGTGGGATTGACTCCTAGGCCATTGTCCTTTGCAGACGTCGAGATTCCATGAGTTCGCTAATCATTGGTAAAAATTTACTTTTGTTTAGGATCAAAACATCATCAGATACGTTGATACTTGATACTAATTCCGTTGAGTGACTCTAGGATCTTTTTTTTTCAAGATTACACAGTAGGGAAGAGCTCACTCTCCTTGTAAAGACTTTCACCACTTTTTTTCTTTTTATCCCAAAAAGTAATGCTAATTGTAATTAACATAAGCAAAGCTGAAAGCTTTATTAATGCTAATTACTACTTATCAGCATTAGGTTAGGTTAGGTTAGGTTGTAAGTGGCTGCTGACGTTTTACGTCAACACACGTAGACTCTGAGGTCCATTGTGATACCACGGGATCGTAACAGGTTTCCCTACTAGTCCCTGTCGTTAAACCAGTTTGAGCTTCTTATGAAACTCCTTAGATGTTGAATTTTGACATCCGACAAATCAGAAAGATCGTACAGCTCCCTAGATCCCAGTGAAGCAAGTCGCTGACCAGAAATTGCCGGGCAATGGCAAATAAAGTGTTCGATAGTTTCCAACTCCTCTTCATCCATGTAACTTCGGCAAAAGTCATTCGACGGCACATTTAACCGCTCTGCGTGCTTCCCTATAAGACAGTGTCCGGTAATTATAGAAACCACCGTCGAAATCTCTCCTCTTGGAAGCGATATCAGCTCACTTGTGCGCCCCTGATTAAGAGAAGGCCAAATCAGTCGTGTTGTCTCACACGTCCATCCATTTGCCCATCTTTGATTAGTCTCCGTCGCTGAACAAAGCCGTAGGTTTTGCTTGCAAGTTTCTAGAGGCATACCAACACATTCCAATTCTGTTGGAACCTGTAAGGTAGTTCCTAGTCTTGCAAGCTCATCGGCTTTGCAATTCCCTGGAATGTCTCTGTGCCCTGGGACCCATATGAGTCGTATGTTAAACTGCTTGGCCATCTCATTTAAAGACGTGCGGCATTTAAGGGCAGATCTTGTTTTCAGAAACATTGAATCCAGGGACTTGACCGCGGCTTGACTGTCAGTATAGATGTTGACTGCGGTTGTAGACAAGACATTGCAGCTCAACCAGTCAGCCACTTCCTTTATTGCCAGCATCTCTGCCTGGTAAACACTGCAGTGATCTGGCAATCTACGAGCCAGGCTCAATCCAAGCTCTTCCGAATAGACCCCAAAGCCCACTTGTTCATGCAGCCTCGATCCATCTGTGTAAAAATTTATGGTAGCTCCACTTCCCGGAGTATCCCCCATCCAAGACTCCCTGGATGGTATCATAGTGGTAAAGTGGCGCTCAAAGAGGCTCAAAGAGGGAGCACAATCCACATTTTGTGGTATTGTTATCTTTTTCAAGATCGCGCTATGGCCACAATCGCTGCTCCTCCATTGCAGCGTGCTATTAAGTAAGTCGAATTGCCGACGCAGCTGCATACTGCCTACCCAATATGTCCAAGGGTATCAGGTGAAGGAGGATTTCTAATGCAGCCGTAGGTGTAGTACGAAGAGCACCAGTCATGCACATTGACGCCATTCTCTGTACCTTCGTGATAAAGACACAGTTCGCTCTTGTTTCTAAAGCAGGCCACCAGACAATGATTCCATACAGCAAAATTGGACGCACCACTGCTGTATAGATCCAATGAACGACTTGAGGGCTAAAACCCCATCGTTTTCCAATGGCCCTTTTACAGGAATACAAAGCAATCGTTGCTTTTCTCACTCGTTCCTCAATATTACGCCTGAAATTCAGCTTCCTATCTAGAAATACTCCAAGATACTTGGCTCCATCTGAGAAGGTGATTTCAGTACCGTCCAGAGAAATAGGATCGAAAGCAGGAATCTTATTTTTCCTTGTAAATAAAACAAGCTCTGTTTTACTAATATTAACTCCTAGACCACAGTCTCTTGCCCATTTAGACAGATCTTTCAGAGAACCCTGAAGAATGTCCCGCAATGTTGGCAGATGCTTCCCCTTTACCGCTATCGCGACATCGTCAGCATATGCTACAACATGACAACCACGTGCTTCTAGAGATAGTAGCATTGAATTCAGTGCCAGGTTCCAAAGGCGAAAGAACACCTCCTTGTGGTGTGCCCCTATTGACAAATCGAGATTTGACGGACGCTCCCAATTCAGACGTTATACGTCTACTGGCAAGTAGGCTTTCCACCATTAAAACGATTTCACGCTTTACTCCCAGACCAGACAATACCAATATTATCGATTCTGGGATGACATTATTAAAAGCCCCCTCAATATCAAGAAAGGCCACCATAGTGTACTCCTTTACCGAAAGCGATCTCTCGATGGTACCAACGAGCTCATGAAGAGCTGTTTCCGTTGATCGTCCCTTGCTGTATGCATGTTGCTTTGTCGAAAGCAACCTCGGGTCAATCACTCTACGCAAATATGAGTCTATCATTCGTTCCATTATCTTTAACAAAAAAGAAGACAGACTAATTGGTCTGAAATCCTTCGGAGCTGTGTGGGAACTTTTCCCAGCCATCGGGATAAATACGACTCTGGTATCCCTCCATTTTAAAGGAATATACGACCAGTTGATGCATGCTGTGTATAGATTATACAGCAACGGGGCTATATAGTCCGACACTTGCTGCAACTCAGCCGGGATTATACCATCAGGTCCCGGGGATTTATAGGACCTGAAGCTTTTTATCGCCCAGATTAATGTTGGCATATTTATTATTTCCGAAGCAATTTCAGATGCTTGGGCGTCAGAACGTTCCAAAGCTTGAAACGGCGTCATGGAATTGCCCGGAAAATGCGTGTTTAAAAGGAGATCCAGCGACTCTCTACTGGAGGAAGACCACACCCCATTAGGATCTTTCAGGTATCCCAGGGTGCAAGGAGAAGAAGCCAGAACCTTGCGCAGCCTGGATGCCTCAGAAACGTCTTCTATGTTTCCACAGAAGTTTTTCCAAGAATCACATTTTGCATTTCTGATCATCTTTTTATAACTCTTAAGTTGCAGCTTGTATGCAGACCAGTCCTCGTCCGCTCTTGAAAATTTAGCCTTATTAAAGAGCTTTCTGCAGGAATCTCTGCTCGTCTGCAACTCATTTGACCACCAAGATGGCTTTTTTTTTCCCTCTATGCTTTGCAGAAGGGCAAGACGCATCCAGGCACCTATTACAAACATTTGTTATATGGTCAACCAGACAGTCAATTTCCGCCAAACTATGTGGTTCAGATAAGGGTACTTCATCCAAAAGCAAAGAAAAAGTCTCCCTATATTTCACCCAGTTTGTTCTCCTCAGATTTCTAGAGACTGTCTCAACCGGGGCACGCTCCCTGAGTAAAAACTCAATGTAGCGATGATCTGAGAAAGAATGCTCTTGCAAAACTCTCCAGTCATCAATTCTATCAGACAATGTATCTGATACAAGTGTTACGTCAAGAACCTCTTGCCGCGTACTTGTAACGAAAGTTGGTTCACCACCCTTGTTACAAATATACAGGTTAGTGCTTAACAAAAACTCCAAAAGTGATTCGCCTCTATCATTTGTGTCTGTACTTCCCCATATCGAATGATGTGCATTAGCATCACAACACACTACTAACTGGTGTCCCCTAGATTCAGACTCCCGAATTAGACCGACAACCTTCTCCGGGGCTATTGACCCCGGATTAGGAAAATACGCAGAGGCGAGCCAAATAGACTTCCCATGAAGCTCTAAGCTAGCCGCTGTAACATCCATATCACTAAAAGTTGATAAAAAGAATATATTTAAGCCATTTTTTGCCAAGATGCAGGCTCTTGGTGAGCCCTCACCTTTGGCAACCACCAACTTAAACCCAGGGGTCTTCAATCCGCAAACCCTGCCACCCCGCACCCAGGGCTCTTGGATAAAAACCAAGTCAACTGCTCCTGTCGTCAGGCGCAGCAAGAGTGCAACTGAGGCTGCCTTACAGTGATGGAGGTTTATTTGTAGGAACCGCAACATCTTGTTTTATTTCCACCATCCTTTCCACCACCGTGTTATTGGCTTCATCCTCCGTGTTATCAAAGAGGTCGCATTCGTCCCCAGATTCGGTTTCGAATAAGCCAGATATATATCCCATCTGTTCTGAATCGGAGGCAACAGAACTCTCCGAATTCCTCACTGCATGGGCCTCGTCCTGAATGTCACCCATCGTTGCATCAGCTTTATCCTCCATGCCATCACATAGGTCGCATTCGTTACCAGATTCGGTTTCAAAAATGCCAGATGCATCTCCCATCAGCCTAGAATCGGCCAGCTGAATATCAACCTTTTCCAGATTCTCCTCCCCAGCCGACTCTGCCACTGGCTTGTCTGCGTCCAAAATAGTCTTCTGGTCGCCCTTGTAGACATTGACTCTTATATGAAAAAATCCAAATCTAATAATGCCGTCAGTCCTGGCTAAAAGCGGAAGCGATTCCTCATTAACCAAGACCACTGCTTGACGACGAGCGCCCTCCATCTCACCCAATCTAGCAATTTGCCAATTCTGAGTTGGAAGGTCAGGATTGCAGACTTTTATCATCTTAAGAATCACCGCAGTGTCATTTGTAGCCATTGGGATCCATGCATGAGCTCTGGGTTGCGAGGGGATATCATGTTTTTCCACAACGTCCAGTCTGGCTCCAGGCCATAACTCTCCCACTTGGCTAATGGCAACCTTAAACACGGCTGCGGATCTTTCGTTCCCAAAAGCAACGAGTTTTACTCGCCCCTGATACCAACCTGCGTTGACAGTAGTAGGGAGAAAATCAGGCATACTCTCAAGGAGCCTATAGTAGATTTCATTTAGTTTAGTTTCAACTAAACTCCACTTGTCCCTTGGAATACTACAATCCCCATTTTGCCTGTTTATCACAGCCCTAACGAAGTTACCTTTAACCACTTCACTAAAAGACTGTTTCCAGACGTTGCCGGTCACCTTAGATCTCTTAGGTAAAGCTTTCTCGTCGGGCGAGCGCAACCTTTTACCAGACTTCGATGACGAGGCCGAAACAGCGCTCTGTTTGTCAGATGCGCGCATTGCCGAAAGTTTGTCCTGTTCTTCAATGACTCCTTTCGCCCATGATAGCGACGCCCTCTCACGTTCGGAGAGCTTCGTTCCATCAAGTTGGCTTAGTCTGTTAATTATTTTCAAACAAAGCCGTCTCTGGTTGTGCCTGACCTTTGATGGTTTAAGTTTCTTTTTCTTTTTACCACCAATATTAGGCTGAGCACCCCTACCAGAATCAAGGTCGGACTTCAAGGTCGCAACCCTAAGACCAGTGCTAGGACCAGCACCAGTCGGTGAGGCAGAGCCTCGAATTAAATCGGTATCATTTGTGTCCATATTTTCATTTTCCTGGATGTGGTCATGAAAATATTACAAAAATACCTATTACGAACAATTTCAAAAATTCAATTAATAGCACGGAGATAAATTAAAACACGTCCACACTTGTCAACAGTTGAACGAATGAAAACACGCTAACTTTTGAAAGACTTTAGGGAGGCTCCTGAAGTTTGGCATAATGTTGGGCATTTACCTGGTCAGGTTGGTATTGCAATCCAGCGAAATCGGTCCAGTGGTTCAAAAGTTATAAGCAAAAGACTGGATTTCGGCAAGGGTTTTTTGTGAATTTATGAGATAAAAAGCACGCTAACTTTCGAAACAGAATTCTGAAGATGCTGAAGCTTGGTATATATATTTGCCGTTCCCCCGGCCTGGTTCGTGTTGAGTGTTTCAAAAGTTACTCTCCACTGGAGGAAGACCACACCCCATTTGGATCTTTCACACTCAAAGAATTATGTAGGTAAATTCCAGTGAATATTCACTTAAAACAAATGAAATTTTATTTAAAAACCATTCCAGTGTTTTTTCTTTTAAAATAAAAACACAATACAGTCAATTTTTAATGCTAATTTAATGACTAACCAAAACATTAAAAAACTAGTGAATATTCAGTTATTTTGTATTGAAAAACAGTAAAACTATAGAAGAAATTTTTTACTGCCGAAATTAAATGTAACAGAAAATTCGTTTTTAATACAGTAAATTACTTTTTTTAAACTACAGAAACAGTAAAAAAGAAGAAGTCCATAATAAAATTAATGATTTTTCTTTTAAAATAACTTTACTGATTACTTTTTAAAATAACCTACAAACAGTTAATGACATAATTTTCTTAGTGCAGGTATCCCAGGGTGCAAGGAGAAGAAGCCAGAACCTTGCGCAGCCTGGATGCCTCAGAAACGTCTTCTATGTTTCCACAGAAGTTTTTCCAAGAATCACATTTTGCATTTCTGATCATCTTTTTATAACTCTTAAGTTGCAGCCTGTATGCAGACCAGTCCTCGTCCGCTCTTGAAAATTTAGCCTTATTAAAGAGCTTTCTGCAGGAATCTCTGCTCGTCTGCAACTCATTTGACCACCAAGGTGGCTTTTTTTTCCCTCTAGGCTTTGCAGAAGGGCAAGACGCATCCAGGCACCTATTACAAACATTTGTTATATGGTCAACCAGACAGTCAATTTCCGCCAAACTATACGGTTCAGATAAGGGTACTTCATCCAACTTATCAGCATTACTTTTTGGGTCATCAGCATACAAACTAGCGCAATCTGAGTTGTTTCACATAAACTAAAAATGTGAACTAACATAATTTACCTCTTTTTGTAGTTCTTAAAATTTAGTTTAAAATATTCATGGCACTTAATTTTTATTTAAAATATAATAATTTTTTGAAAATTAATAATTTTTTTTTTACTTTCTTTCTCTTTTTAGGTGAGTACCAACTTTTGAAACTGTGTGGATGATTAACAAATCAAAACAATTACACAGTGCAACAGCACATTTAGGGCCTCAACCAAACCAAGACAGTTTGAAAGTACTTATGTATAGTAGTAAAAATCCCAAAGGGTTTAGCTCTGTAACGTCTCAATTTTTTTTTATAGCCCATTGAATTTTTCAGTTTTTTTTTCAAAGGCGTTGGAAAAAAGTCGAAAAAACTAATGTTAATGTTCTTTTGAACTTAAAATAGTGTTTGGATATCTGCAATCAAATTTTATGGGGAACATTTTTCCAGAGAACGCTAAACCTAAAACCTCCCGTTTTAATGTGTCATTTACGTTATTTTCTTAAGAAATGGCTCAGAAACCTACTAAGACGTGCGTTTAAAGGGTTAAATTATTCTACGATTATAATCAGCATCAAATTTCACTGGGGGTTACTGAAGGCAGAAAGTTCGACCGGTATACGAAAAATGCATAAAAAAGATTAATTGTAAAGTATCATTAACTTTTTATATTTTTTCCTAAATTTGTTAGTTAGCAAAAATATAAAAAAATATAAAAAAATTAATGACACATTACAATTTATCTTTTTTCTGCATTTTCTTTATACCAGTCGAACTTTCTGCCTCCAGTAACCCCTAGTGAAATTTGATGCAGAGCATATTCGTAGAACATTTTAATCCTTTAAACGCAAGTCTTAGTAGATTTTTGAGCCATTTCTTAAGAAAAGTACTTAAATGACCAATAAATACGGCAGATAGAGGGTTAATATATTCTAGAAAAAAATTCCCCATCAAATTCTATTGAAGACATCCTATCACTATTTTAAGCTCAAAAGAATAGTTACATTATTTTTTTTTTCGACTTTTTTAAACGCCTTTAAAACAAATGAAAAATTCAGTGGGCTATAAAAAAAATTTGAGACGTTACAGAGCAAGAAGCACTTTCAAACTGTCTTGGTTTGGTTGAGGCCCTAAGAAATTACCCTTCAATTGTGTCACAGTGTTATTGATTACAAATTATTTCGTAAGAAAATATTTGAAAATTATTATTTTTTTAAAATTTAAGAAAAATATGAAAAAATTTAAAATTCTATGAAACTGCGCCCAAAGCCACGATCTCCGAAAAAGGATTTTTTTTAGCTTACATAGTAAAGGGTTACTCAGGTCTAAGAAAATTAAATAATTACTTAGGTTAACCCATTTTGGACCAAGATTCAATTTTATTTTTCTATTTTGGAAAAAGGTACTTTTTTTAGGTAATTAGCACCCGCTGATCTCAAAAATCCTATCAAAAAAAAATTTCAATGTGCCGTTTTCCCAGAAAAGCCTGCATTCCAACTTTTTATGTAATTTTAATATTTGGATTTATTCGCTATTTTATTAATTTATTTCATTATTTTTAAAGTAAATAGTTTCAAAATAATTCAAATTATTGGAATTTGATAATAAATTACATCTAGAAAAATTTTAAATTAGTCTAAAAAATTAAAAGCCGAAAATCAAAAAATGGTAAATTTTCGTTTTTGCTTGAAACAATTTCTGTGCTGATTTGCATTGTATTTCATGGACATACAAATTGCGGTGGTCAAGGGGGGATATTTTTTTTTAATTGCAAAAAGATGAGACTTAACATTCGTAACTATATTTGCCCGAAATTTAATCTCTTTCATACATAAATATTTTTTTGAAAAAGGTGTTCTTTACTGTTCGAAAAATCGAACAGAGGATCGAAATGAGTTAAGTTGTTAAAGAAACTCGGTTTCATAACGATTTTTTTATTATTTTTTTTTATATAACTTTTTTTTTTTTTAAACGTCTATTTTGCCTCAGGTCCGCACTTCAAGAACCCGGCGCGACCTTTTCATTACCCGGCCGTGAAGAAACCAATTTTTTTAAGGACTACCCTAGTGCAAATGTTAAGTCTAAACATGCTTAAATTTTTAACATCTTACTCGCGTTAGGGAAACACTGCATGTCAGTGTTGGTATTTGCGAATTTTCCATTAGTGCCCAATTAAAGGCTAAAAAGAGCCAAAATAGGTTGAAAAGGGCTAAAAATTTTTTTTTAAATATTTTTTAGTACTTTTAACAACATCAATCAATATAATTCTTACACTCAAAATATTTTGTAGGCAAAAACAAATGAAAAACATATTTAAAACAAGTGATAAAACATTTGAAAACCATCCCAGTAATTATTCATTTGTTTTAACAAACATCAACATTTATTTTTTACTGTTAATAAAATTTTCTAAAATAAATAACATTGAACATTAAAAAATCACGTCACTTTCATTTTTTTTTACCAACAAATTCGAAAAAACTAACCCACGAAAACATTAAAAATTAATGATTTTTGTGTTATTTTTACCAACAAATTAAAAAAAAAATACTTACGAAAACGTTACAAATTAATTCGTAGGTTGTTTTTACAATTTTTCTATTGAATTTTATTTTAAAAATTTTTTAATAAAATTTTTGGGGAATCGATCCCGCAATCAACTACATTCTGGCCAGACACTCTACCCATCGTGCCAAAGTCACTTGATACAAACATGTTTTTATATTTCTATAAATAATTTTTTGTCTTCAAAAAAATAACCAACACAAGTAGGTAAAAACTAATGACTTTTCTTTAAAAAATGCCAACAATTTAAAAAAAAAATAACGTTCACAATTCATTAAAAATTAAAGAAGAATCACTTATTTTTTCTTACAGAACAAAAATAAATGACTTTAAAAATTGAACGCTAATGAAGGTCTCTATTTTTTTGTTGTTATTTTTGAAACAAAGAACAGAAATAGTCAGTTGAAGAAACTGAGCATTGAACAAATGTTTTTTCTTTTAAAAACGACAAAACGTAATACTTTTTAAATAAACTACATACAGTAAATGACATAATTTTTTTGAGTGTATTAAAATACAGGCAACTTATTACTTTTTTTTAAGTGCCAGTTATGACAGTAAATTCATCCCTGCGGGAAAGGTGAGCTGTCGAGAACCAGTGATACTTTTGTTCACCTTAATTAACACCTTAGTATATGTCCCAGGACTTGTCGCGAACTGATCTTTCAGATCACTTGAAAAATTTTTACTGGTCTTAGAACTGGTATTCTATGACCAGTCCGCGTTTAATCAGTCATAGGATAGGTTTTTCGGATCGATTTTTCCTGTAAGACCAATCAATTTCCCTCAGGGATTAAACACATGTGTTACCATTCACTTAAAAATCGTAATTTAAAGAAAACAAAACCTTATATTGTTCACAGAAAATAAAATCATCAAATTTAAATCAACAAACATTAATTGTAAATCAACCAAACATGATACCAACCAAACATTTGGTCAAAACGGCCGCCTGTTAGTCCATAATAAAAAACTTTGATTTTGTTTTCAACAAACTCAGTCAAGTAATTTTATTTCAAAATTCTTTTATCATGTCAATAAATAGTGTTTGTTAAATTTCTTTGTTGAAAAAAAAAAAAATCATTTGCCAGATGAACAAATTGTGTTTGTTGAATTTCTTTGTTGAAAAAAACAAAATTCTTTTTTCAACAATCAAAATTTACAAACGTTTGTTGATATTACAAATTTCCCTATAGGAGCACTTTTAGTGAAAAATTAATTGTATTCACAAATATCGGGGTCAATATAACAATTCGTTTTTTTCTGTGTTGCAAAAAATGGTAGGATTCTTAAAAGGGGAATAAATTATTCTTTTTTCGTGTTTGTAATACATGATTAAATTTCATTAATTTTTTTTTTCTAATTTATTTTTAATAAATTTTTACAATATTTGAGGAGAATGCAAAAGGGCCAAACTGGTATGTTTACATGTTCGGTAATACTGATCGATCATGACCTTTGTCATGATCTGTTTTTAAATGGAGATGGTATGGTCGAATATTTCGTTTTATATTTAGAGCTGTATTATGTTGTGTATTTTAGTATATAATTCTCATTATGTCTACTTACATACGAATATAAGACTTTATGTTTTGCCACAAACAATTGTCAATTTGCCTAATACTCTTGACAAGATTCCGACAATATCGAACACGTGTCGAGTAGATCTTGCAAAATGACCAAACCAATCAATTTAAAACAAACAATTTTACACTAAAAAAAATACTTTTTTTCTGCTACCCGGCTAAAAATGAATGGTATATGATTAATCATTAATTCGGAAACATATATGATCATTGATCATATATGAAAATTGGCGCTTATTCAATATATGACCATATATGGAAGAACATATGATAATATGCGATCATGTATTGGTCCATCCTTGACATAAATTATCATATATGATCGTACTTGCGTTTGAACACTTTATTTTTAGCTGGGTACCTCCTATTTGACAAGAATTCCTTGTAATTTTAAAGCTTTTTTCCAATAATTTTGTAATTTTACAATCTTTTTACCCATAAAATTGTAAATTTACAATTTTTTTGGCGCGATAAAACTTACAAGTAAGTTTCGTAACTTTACTAGATTTTTTGCTACCTCCTATTTTACTAGAATCTCTTGTAAAAATTACGAGCTTTTTTGTAATTTTACAAGCTTTTTACCAATAAAATTGTAAATTTACAACTTTTTTGGCACAATAAAACTTACAAGGGTTTCTCGTGAATTTACTAGATTGATTTTTTTGTAAAAAACCTTGGAAACTTGCAAAAAACAAAAAAATTGTAAAATTACAAAAAAATTATGTAAATTTCGATCGAAATTTTTTTATTAAAAAATAAGAAAAACTGTCAAATATTGGTAAAATGGGATTACGAGACTTTTTCTAGTAATTTGACAAGGTTTTTTTGTGTGTATAAATAGTTTCTTGATAATTGTTACTTTGACAATATTATCGTAAAGAAATGTGACCTCGAGCAGAGTAATCTTTCTCAATTTTAGTTAATACCTTAAAAAAATGTGTTTTCAATTAATGCACTTTTAAATTCGCCTTGATAATATTATTGCATACAAAATAAAATCAGCTGTTTATTAAATTTAAAAAAAATTGTAGTACTCTCTCTCTCTCTTTCAAAAAAAATTCTTGAAATTCCTAAAATTCCATTTACAAAACATTAAAATAAAACTCAATTATGAACAAGAAATGCCTACTTTCATCTCTGGTTCCCTTTCTAACAGAAAAAAAATAGCATATTCCATTTAACTCAAACTCCTTATAACAAAAAAACTCTTACTCAAATTTTTTATTTTTAAAATGTTCATTAGAGTGTCCCTTATTTTGGAAATGTTGGAAATCTTGAGACGGTACCCGCTCATTTTTTTCCTTTTGACTTAAAAATAACTCAGGAAAAATTTTACGCCCCTAGGACCACGCCTTCCCTACGCGACGGGCCCTTAAAGAGCGGGGCCTAAAAAATCATTTTTCCATACAAACCAAAAAATTTTTTTTTTGATTTTTAATTTTTTTGTTATTATTTATTATATTACTTGGTTTGCTTATTCACAACAAAAAATTTGATTTTGGTGGGATAAGTCTTTCAGCGCTAAAAAATTTTTCGCAAAAAAAAATTTTGAGCCGCCGGGGTCCTACAGTAAAAAATTTTTAAAAAATATTTTTTTTTAGTTTTGACCAGCAACGGTTTTAGCTGCTATGTTGCTTTAAATGATATATATTCATAAAAAAATATTTTTTGTATCTGTGACATCTTAATCGTGTTCTAAAAAAGGGTAAAAAATGCATTGATGATTTTTTTCGATACACGATAAAAATGTCACAAATATGAATAATATTTTTTTTGGAATATATATCATTAAAAACAACATAAAAACTAAAACCATTGCTTTTCAAAACTAAAAAAAAATATTTTTTAAAAATTTTTTACCGTAGGATTCCTACGGCTCAAAATTTTTTTTTTCGAAAAAGATAAAGATGTCACAGATATGAATAATTTTTTTTTTGGAATATATATCATTTAAAGCAACATAGCAGCTAAAACCGTTGCTGGTCAAAACTAAAAAAAAATATTTTTTAAAAATTTTTTACTGTAGGACCCCGGCCGCCCAAATTTTTTTTTTGCGAAAAATTTTTTAGCGCTGAAAGACTTATCCCTCCAAAATCAAATTTTTTGTCGTGAATAAGCAAACCAAGTAATATAATAATTAATAACAAAAAAATTAAAAATAAAAAAAAAATTTTTTTGGTTTGTATGGAAAAACGATTTTTTAGGCCCCGTCGCGTAGGGAAGGCGTGGTCCTAGGGGCGTAAAATTTTTCCTGAGTTATTTTTAAGTCAAAAGGAAAAAAATGAGCGGGTACCGTCTCAAGATTTCCAACATTTCCAAAATAAGGGACACTCTAATGTTCATACTCGATTTACACTCAAACTCTATGTTTTTTGTTGGCCTAAAAACCTCCCTCAAGAGTTATTAATGTAAAAATACAATATAGAAGAAGAGGAAAAAAGCGGAATTATTTACTCTAAACATCAAATCCATGAATACTTTCCCTTATAGTATTAATAACATGAATATTCATTCCACACCAGACACCACAATAATCATCCCCTACAATGTGTCTAATGGTTTTATGAACACACTGGAACACAAAAAAAAAAAAACAACGACAAATTTAAAACAAAAAAACAGTTTTAATATGGAATTCATAGAAAACACACAGTGAGATTACAAAGAATTTATTTCGGGGTTTAAAATTTGTTCTTTAAATAAACGTACGAAAGTGAAATAATTAAAAGAAAAATATTTAAAAAATTTTATAAAAAAAAATTTATGAAAAAAAATTATTAAAATAATAAATGTGTGTACAAAACTAAATATATCAAGATATTAAAAAAAAATCAAATTTAAAAAAATTCAAATTATCCTTTTTTCTCTATAAGAAATTTTTGCCACCCCTGTTGTAATGCCTGTAAAACCTTTTTTAAATGCAGCTGCTTTATTATTTAAAAAATAAAAATCGCCGTTAAATTTTTTATTTTATGTCATAGATTGATCAAATAAATTTTTTGTTGTATTAGTGTTGTGCTATTTGTGTTTATATGTATTGTGTTTTATAAAAAATATTTTTTAAATATTGGTGTTTTTGTTTGATATCAAAAATATCAAATTTTTTATACAAAAATTTGGTTTTAAAAATTTGTCAACATTTTTCTAAAAAGTTTAGAACACGGCACCACTGTGGCGCCGTTACACAGAAATTTGGATTATCTTGAGGAATTTAAGGCCTTGGCCGGTAAGTTTAAAAATATTTTTAATTTCAACCCTCAGCAAGGATCGAAAATAGAAATTTAAAATTTGCAAGGGTTATCCAAAAAAGTACTTTTTCGAAAAATTTTTTTAAAAAAATTTTTTTTTTTTTAATATTTTTTGTAAGGATCCTTAACCTGAAGCTACCCAGGCAGAAAAATACAATCATCAAAGCGTTTTAAAAGTACTCTAAATGGTGGTACAAGCGTTTCCAGAACGTCATGGTTTTTGTTTTTAGAGTGCTCTTAAAACGTCCGAATGATAACATTGTTAAACGCTCATATGATAGTTTTTCAAAGCGCTCTGAAAGCATTCGGAGGACTAAAAATAAAGCGGTTTAAAGACGCTTTATGGTGATTATATTTTAATTTGTAGACTTTTTAATTTAAATTTTTGATATATTTTTTTACAACAGACTAAAAAATAATTAAGTTAATACAAGAGGACTTCTTGAGAGAGGATGTGTGCTTCATTCTTCTAAATGAAATGACACAATTTTTATGTCCCCAACTTTATTGGCAGAAGATATGAAACATTTTTTAATTCTTAAAAAGGTGTTGTAAAAGCACTTATGAGTTGGTAAAACGAAGCGTCTTCAAAGCGTTTGGAAAACAGTACTTTTAAAGCGCTTTATTTTTTGTACCATCATCAATTTCTGGCTGGGTAACTTTAACCTAACTGACAAGGGAGTATCTCAACCCTTATAAACCGATTTGCATGAAACTTGAAATCTATAGAAAAGAGAAAATTCTAAGGTGGGGGTGTCTCGGCTTATCGGGGATTTAGGGGTTCTAAACAGGGGCTAAAAAATGGCGAAAAAATAGTTTTTTGGATTTTTCAGCCATTTCTTTCTAAGAAACTATATGATGTTTACATATGAGATGAAAGCTTTTTTTAATGCCTATCCGACGATGGCATAACCTTGTAAAAATTCGGCTTCGTTAAATATTATTTTAATGAAAAGGTGTAAATTTTGGGGGGTATTTATATGAAGATATACCCTTCGATATCCATATGAATACGAAATTATCTTTATTAAATTTAAGTCAATACGTATTTTTGCTCTAGACGATATTCCTGTTAGTTCGGGAGTTATCGAAAGTTTCCCGAAGGTCCACATTGTTTCATAAGGGGACAACGAAATTTTTAAACACTGATATGGCCGATAAGCCGAGACACCCAACCTTAAAATCATCTCTTTTATGTATATTTTAAGTTTCAGACAAATAGGTTCATAAGGGTTGAGATACTTCCCTTGTCAGACCTGGTAGCAATGACTCTCCTTGTAACGAAACAGACTAAGGGTTCTAATAGAAATTGAACACAGGACCCCCACGTTCAAAGGTTAGCACGCTACCATTTAACCCACAGGGGCCTCCAAACTCAGATTTTAATGTTAAGAAATTTGCTTTTAAAAAAGTGATAAATTAAAAAAAAAAAAAATATCTAGAAGGACTTTCAAAAATGTGGCGCCCAACTAGGGGCTAAACTCCAAATTGCAAATTGGAAACAAAAAAACGTAACCCAAACCTTAAAAAAAAATCTAGTGGTCAGTGCCACGAATTTTTATCAAATTTTTTTCACTTTCAGTACAACCAGTTTTGTAAGAAAAAATTCTAGCTCAACCCTAATTTATTTATCGGTGGACTTTTGAGTCTCGTTCCCTAGGATAGTATACTATAGGATACAAATTCTTGCTCAACCACAATTTATGTATCGGAAATGTAGACTTCTGATTCTTGTTCCCTTAATTTATGATACGGCTGTTATCTAGCTGACCAATCCCACCATGCAGCCATGCTTTAACGGTTTTCGACTACTTCCCTGAAATGTCTCTATGCCCATTAAGGTTACATGGTTGAAGCGTCAAAGCCTATATTTTTGATGTTAAGAAATTTGCTTTAATAAAACTTCTAAATTCTAAAAAAAGATTGTTCATAGAACTTTCAATCAAGTGGCGCCCAAGCAGGGGCTAGTGTACGAATTTCATATTGGAAACAAAACCTCTGTTACCAAAACCGTTAAACAAAAAAATCTATAGTGGTCAGTACAACGAATTTTTATCATCATCTTTTGCACTTTCAGTACAACCAGTTTTGTAAGAAAACAATTCTAGCTCAACCCTTATTTACATCGAAAAAATCAATGCAACATTTTACAAAAAAAAAGTCCGTACTTACTTGTTTCGTAAACTATACGAAAATTTACTTTATATTACGAAAAACAAATTAGTCCGTACTTTCGTAAATTTACGAAACATACGAAAATATTTCGTAATCGTGAAAATGATTATTTTCCCTGCAGAAAAAGTGACCGGTACTTGATAGATTAAGTGACATCTCACACGGACCCAAATACCCTATCACACTCAAAGAAAAAGCTTCTTCATATTAATGAAAAGTTACATCAATATGATGAAATGCTGCTGACGTTTTATGTCAACACACGTAGACTCTGAGGTCCATTGTGATACCACGGGACTGTAATAGGTTTCCCTACTAGTCCCTGTCGTTATACCAATTTGAGCTTCTTATGAAGCTCCTGAGATATTGAATTTTGACATCCGACAAATCATAAAGATCGTGCAGCTCCCTAGATCCTAGTGAATCAAGTCTCTGACAAGAAAGTGCCGGGCAATGGCAGATGAAGTGTTCGATAGTTCCCAAAAGTCATTCGCAGCAGATTTAACTGCTCTGCGTGCTTAACTATAAGATAGTGTCCGGTAATTATATCAATCACTATCGAAATCTCTTCTCTTGGAAGCGATTGATTAACAGAAGGCCATAACTGTCATGTTGTTTAACTCGTCCATCCATTTGATTAGTCTCCGTCGCGGAACAAAGCCGTAGGATTTGCTTGCAAGTTTTTAGAGGCACTTTTAATGATATTCTTAATTTTTTTTTTTTTTTTTTTGTAAATTTACAAAATTATATATTTTACTAATTTTAGTAAAAAATATGTCTAATATGTACGAATTTATTTTTGTAATTTACGAATTTATTTTGAATAATATAGAAAATTGTTTCGTAAAAACAAACAAATATTTCGTAGAATCTAGTAAACTTTTTCGAAAAAACTTATCATTTTTACGAAATAATTTCGTAAGCAAAAACTACGAAACGTTTCGTACAATGTACGAAACATTTCGTTTGTATAAGGCATGCATTTTTTTTCGGTATGTATCGGTGGACTTTTGAGTCTCGTTCCCTAAATTTATGATACGGGTGTTATCTACGTGACCAAACCCACTATGCAACTATTTTTTTAGCGGATTTCGACTTCTTACCTAAGACATCTCTGTGACCATTTAGATAACATGTTGTTAGCGTCAATGGCTAACACTTGTTCCAACATGGGAAGTTGTTACCTCTTTGTACAGTTTAACAAAAAGATTGTCCTTTACACTACCACCAAATAGGTAAAAAATCAAAAACTTTCTACCTCTGTGAAAAATCTCTTCCCAGTTCAAGTCATTTTGCAAACAAAAAAAATATATAAAATCAATATTTCTTCATCCAACCTACTAATTAAAATAAATCCCTTTGAAATTTACAATTTTTTAATATTAATTAATTATTTACAACTAATTATAGTATAAAATGTATATGGGGGATTCCATTTTTTTATTTTTTTTTAATTATTGTGGTTTTCCAATCTTTAAATCTGGTCTACTGCTCCCCAATTGTGTGTCCTAGGTGTGTCAATAGCTAGACCGACCCCTATTAATTGTTACCCCTAAACATTTTTTCCAAACATTTTTTTAAATTAGCTTGGCATATTTTAAAATTAGCTTCAACTGGTATAACTGCTCTAAGAGTGCTCCTTTAGTAAACATACACTATCTACAATTCCTCAAGTGGCTCCCATACAAAATGACATTTTTCAAATTTGCTCCAATCGCTCTAACTGCCCTAAGATTGCCTCAGTCAATGTATGACCGACCCACAATATTTTTTTAATTGAAACATGTTCTTAGAACACACCTGTCCCCTATCTTTAACCCTCAAGGCGGTCCTTTACATTTTTTTTTTTAATTTTTATTAATTTTTTTATTTAATCAGCTTCTACCAGTCCAATGCATTGGACCATTGCAATGGTGCGTCCTTGAAGGGTCATTAGTGAAACCGACCCCCATTTATTTTTACCCTACAACATTTTTTTAAAATTTATCTACTCTTTATCTCGACTCCTTAAGTGGGCTCTCACTCAAAATTAAATTTTTATTAAATTTGCTCCTATTATAATTTGTATGGAAGCCTTCTTAAGAAGTGAAGATAGGGGGTAGTTTTAAAAAAATTTTGATGGGTAAAATTAATGGGGGTAGGTCTCATTAATGACCTGCCTAGGACGCACCATTGGTCCCGTAGAAGCAGATTAAATAAAACATATTTATAAAAAAACAAAAAAAAAATACATGGGGACCGCCTTAAGGGTTAAAGATAGAGGGTAGGTGTACTCTGAGAAAATGTTTGAATAAAAAACATAATGGGTCATACATTTGACTGTTATATTAGGGCAGTTGGAGCAAATTTAAAAAATATCATTTAGCATGGTAGCCCCCTTAGAAATTATAAAAATAGTGTTAGTTTGTTTGGCAAAAAATGCTAAAAGGTAAAAATTAATAGGGGTCGGTCTTGCTGTCGACCCCTCTAGGACGCACCATGGAAGCAGTAGACACGATTTAAAGACTGAAAAACTGCAAAAACATTTTTTGTTTTTCAAGAAACCACAAAAAAATACATGGGGACCGCCTTAAGGGTTAAAGATAGAGGGCAGGTGTATTCTGAGAAAATGTTTGGATAAAAAAAATATTGTGGGTCGGTCATACATTTGACTGAGGCAATTTTAGGGCTGTTAGAGCGATTGGAGCAAATTTGAAAAATGTCATTTTGTATGGGAGCCACTTGAGGAATTGTAGGTAAAGTGTTAGTTTGTTTGGAAAAAATGCTAAAAGGTAAAAATTAATGGGGGTCGGTCTTGCAGTGCACTTGATTGAAAGACTGGAAATCTGCAAAAACATTTTTTTGGTCAAAAAACCGCAAGAAAATAGTAAATAAAAAATAGTTTACCAAAAAAAAAATCAAAGAGTACCCCGCAGAAAAAGTGATAGGTCCATGATAGGTCGCGTGACACATCACCCTCACCCAAAAAACCTATCACAATTTCGACACCTTTCGTATAAAAATACCTAAGTAACACATTTGTTAGGGAATATCTCAGCCCCGGATATATCACTAGTGCAATGTCTCTCTACATGTCCCTTAGGGACACAATCCGGGTGACAATAGTGACAAGTCACAGAACACGTCACAGCTGTACTCACCTTGTGTATCATAGACTTCATTCATATAAGAGCATATCACACATTTACTTGTATAGTGTCATAACGCAAAATGTTTGATTTTACAGAAAACCTGTTTAAAGTTTACAATTGAAACTTGTTTTACATTGCAAAAGGCCCGTACATAGAAAATTTTATAATGGCGTGTTCTCTTCTCAAACGGTGAGTTTAGAAGATATTAATATGAATTTTTGACACAATATAAAGCAGGATATCCCTATTAATATTATAAATCTGATTGTTGGTTTGTCTGTCTGTCTGTCTTTCTGTCTGTCTGTCTGTCTGTTCCGCAATAAGTACAGAACGGCTTAACCGATTTTCATGAAATTTTCACCACAGATAGTACTAACCGAGGCGGGAACTATAGGCCATAAGCGAACGCGATCGGACAAAGGGGCGTAAAATGCCACGCCCCTTTGTACCATGCTAAAGCTATATCTGCCTGTCAGACAATAACGGAAAAACGACTGAACCGATTTTCATGAAATTTTCACCACAGATAGTACTAACCAAGGCGGGAACTATAGGCCATAAGCGACCGCGATCGGAAAAAGGGGCGTAAAATGCCACGCCCCTTTGTACCATGCTAAAGCTACATCTGCCTGTCCGGCAATAACGGAAAAACGGCTGAATCGATTTTCATGGAATTTTCACCACAGATAGTACTAACCGAGGCGGGAACTATAGGCATTAAGCGACCGCGATTGGACAAAGGCGCGTAAAATGCCACGCCCCTTTCTACCATGCTAAAGCTATATCTGCCTAGCAGACAATAACGGAAAAACGGCTGAACCGATTTTCATGAAATTTTCACCACATATAGTACTAACCGAGGCGGGAACTATAGGCCATAAGCGACCGCGATCGGAAAAAGGGGCGTAAAATGCCACGCCCCTTTGTACCATGCTAAAGCTATATCTGCCTGTCCGGCAATAACGGAAAAACGGCTGAACCGATTTTCATCAAATTTTTACCACAGATAGTACTAACCGAGGCGGGAACTACAGGCCATAAGCGACCGCGATCGGAAAAAGGGGCGTAAAATGACACGCACCTTTGTACCTAAAGCTTTATCTGCCTGTCCGGCAATAACGGAAAAACGGCTAAACCGATTTTCATGAAATTTTCACCACCGATAGTACAAACCGAGGCGGGAACTATAGGTCAGAAAACTCCGCGATCGGAAAAATGGGCGTAAAATTCCACGCCCCTTTGTACTAAACAGGAACTATGTCTGCCTGTTCCGCAATCACTGAAAAGTGATTTAACCGATTTCACAGAAATTTTTACCACAGATACTACTAACCGAGGCGAAAACTATGAGCCACAATAGAGGGCGATCGAAAAAACCGGCGTAAAATGCCACGCACATTTTTGTTACACTGAAAGCTGTTTCTACCTTTTCCGCAATTACGCTTAAACAGCTAACTTGATTTTTATGAAATTTTCACCACAGATAGTATTAACCGAAGCGAAAAGTATGATCCACAATAAAGGGCGATCAAATAAAGGCGTAAAATTCCACGCCCCTTTATATTACATTGAAAGTTATTTCTTCCTGTTTCGCAATCACGCATAAACGGCGGAACCAATTTTACTGAAGTTTTTACCAAAGATAGTACTAACCGAGCCGGAAACTAGAAATTATAATAGAAATAATGTCGCGCCCCTTTTTACTATACTGAAAGTTTTTTCTGCATGTTCCGTAATCATGCTTAAACAACCATACCGATTTAAAAAAATAAATAAAATAGCACGCCCCTTTTTATTTAATTGAACGATATTTCTGCCTGTTCAGTAATCTAGCATAAACTGCTAAACCGATAGTATGAAATTTTTACCACAGATAGTAAGTACTTACCTAGGCGGGAACTATAGATTAAAATAGAGCGTGTTTGGACAAAGGGGCGTAAATTGACACGCGCCTTTGTACTATACTGAAAGTGTTTCTGCCTGTTCCTTAATAACGCTTAAATGACTAAACCGATTTTAACAAAATTGTTTCCATAGATAGTACTAACAGAGGCGGGCACTTTTGTATGTGCAATTGCCACGCCTTTTGCAATGTACTGAAAGTTTATTCTGCCTTTCCATAATCACGTTTAAACGGTTATTATAATTTTTACGACAGTTAGTTAGTACTTATTGAGGCGGAAACTATAGACACGTCCAGACAGAGGCGTGAATTGCCACGTCCCTTTGCAATACATTGAAATTTATTTCGGCCCGATCCGTACACACGCGTTGACGGTGAAACCAATTTTAATTAAATTTTCACCACAGATGGTATTTACCGTGGCGATCGGGAAACGGGGCTTAAAATGTGGCACCCCTTTGTATTAAATTAAAAAATATTTTTTCCTGTTAAACGATATGCCATATTAGCCCGCGATTAGACAAAAGGGAGAAAAATGCCACGTCAATTTGTTATATACAGAACGCTATTTCTGGTTTATTTGCTAACATGCAAAAACGGCTTAACCAACTCCTATAAACACTACTGTTAGAACTAACTGAATGCGAATTATTTGCTATAATAGAACCTGAAAACAGTTGAGCCGATTTCAATGAAATTTCCAACACAAATTGTGATATAGCCAATATTAAACAGCGATTGATAAAAAGGCATATAATGGCACGCATCTTTGTACTTTAGTGAGAGTTATGTCTGCTGAGAAAATTTAGTTGCAATTTTCTTCACGTACTAACCAATATGGGAACTATAGGTCACATGAGACCAAAATTGAACTAAATGCGTTAAATGCCACACCCACTTCAACTACAGTGAAAGTTTTGCCTTTATTGATGTTTTCACTACATAGAGTTCTAACCGCGGAGGGAACTATAGGTTCCTTTTAAAAGCCATTAATGAAATACATTAATATTAGGTTTGTTCCCATGACGGAGGAACACTTACACACCATGTTCCCGACGCTAAGCAAAATCGAAAAAAAAATCGACCAAACCTCATGAATAGATTTATATTCACCAGTGAAAAGTCACGAAGAAGTAAATAAATTGACTAATAAAAAACTCATTCATTACATAATATTTTTTTAACCCGGGCAACGCCGGGTGCAAAACAGCTAGTAACAAATAATTCTGTATCGTTTACCCAAAAAAGACATATTTTGAGTTATGACACTATACAAGTAAATGAGCGATTTGTCATCTTTGTTAGGAAGTGTCTCAACCTCGGAAACATCACTTGTGACATGTCACTGGACCTGTCCTTGAGGAACACAACAATACGAGTAGTCAATTGTATATCAAATTTTCCAATTGTACTTTAGAAATTAATTGTATTTCAGATTCGTCCAATTGTATTTTCAAAATAGTCAATTGAATTTTGGAAATAGTCAATTGTATTTTCAAAAAAAATATTTGGGACTTGGAAAATTTTTCAAAATGTTTTTTTTTTTAGAAATTATTTTTAATAAAATCTATTACAACAAAACGCAAAAAATGTTTCTGGGACTTCGAAAATTTTTAAATTTTGTTTGGGACTTCTCTTCATCTGTCACTTGGTAGGAATTTTAGAGATATGCCCTATTTTCACCAGTTGCGGCATAGGTGATTTGGGATCGAGAGACGAACTTCTCCTGCAGGATACAAACATTTTCACAAATTAAGTTTTATATTTTAAAACTTAAAAACCGCATACTAAAACACTTTTAATAATTTATTAAGATTTTTTTTAAAGTACATACATAAAAAAACAGAAATTTAAAAAAAAAAATGATTTGGGACAATTTTTGAAGAAGTTATTTGTAAAGTTTAAGTATGAAACAAGCTCCGAATTTTTGAAAATTCAATATCTTTTGAACGGATCATTAAACAAATCTGAAAATTACTACACAAGCGTTTTCGAAGAAAATCTAAAAAAAATATTCCAAAATTCCCGATTTGGCATAGAATGCCCCACACATACTTCTAATCAAGTTTTCTTAGAACTTAAAATTACCTGCTAACACTTTACAATGAAAATATCAGCGTTTAAATTACTACGAAGAAAGTAGCTTAAACAACCAAAATTGACGATATGTATAGTTTTAAAAACAAACAATATGTAAATCATTCAATTGCTATAACTACTAATACTTGCACATTTCTGTTTTTGTAGCGAGAGCTTACGATTGTTTTTAAAAATGAATAAGTAGCAAATTTGTGGCCATAGCGCGATCTTGAAAAAGATAACAATACCACAAAATGTGGATTGTGCTCCCTCTTTGAGCCTTTTTGAGCGCCACTTTACCACTATGATGCCATCCAGGGAGTCTTGGATGGGGGATACTCCGGGAAGAGGAGCTACCATAAATTTTTACACAGATGGATCGAGGCTGCACGAACAAGTGGGCTTTGGGGTCTATTCGGAAGAGCTTGGATTGAGCCTGGCTCGTAGATTGCCAGATCATTGCAGTGTTTACCAGGCAGAGATGCTGGCAATAAAGGAAGTGGCTGACTGGTTGAGCTGCAATGTCTTGTCTACAACCGCAGTCAACATCTATACTGACAGTCAAGCCGCGGTCAAGTCCCTGGATTCAATGTTTCTGAAAACAAGATCTGCCCTTAACTGCCGCACGTCTTTAAATGAGATGGCCAAGCAGTTTAACATACGACTCATATGGGTCCCAGGGCACAGAGACATTCCAGGGAATTGCAAAGCCGATGAGCTTGCAAGACTAGGAACTACCTTACAGGTTCCAACAGAATTGGAATGTGTTGGTATGCCTCTAGAAACTTGCAAGCAAAACCTACGGCTTTGTTCAGCGACGGAGACTAATCAAAGATGGGCAAATGGATGGACGTGTGAGACAACACGACTGATTTGGCCTTCTCTTAATCAGGGGCGCACAAGTGAGCTGATATCGCTTCCAAGAGGAGAGATTTCGACGGTGGTTTCTATAATTACCGGACACTGTCTTATAGGGAAGCACGCAGAGCGGTTAAATGTGCCGTCGAATGACTTTTGCCGAAGTTGCATGGATGAAGAGGAGTTGGAAACTATCGAACACTTTATTTGCCATTGCCCGGCACTTTCTGGTCAACGACTTGCTTCACTGGGATCTAGGGAGCTGTACGATCTTTCTGATTTGTCGGATGTCAAAATTCAACATCTAAGGAGTTTCATAAGAAGCTCAAACTGGTTTAACGACAGGGACTAGTAGGGAAACCTATTACGATCCCGTGGTATCACAATGGACCTCAGAGTCTACGTGTGTTGACGTAAAACGTCAGCAGCCACTTACAACCTAACCTAACCTAAGTAGCAAATAAAACAAAAACATTAGAATTGTGTAGCCTACAAGTAGCCTACAAATTATTTTTGGTAGCCTACCTGTAGCCTACAAATTATTTTTGGTAGCCTACCTGTAGCCTACAAATTATTTTTGGTAGCCTACAAATATTGTTTTGGTAGCCTACAAAGAGAAAATTTAATAAAACTATAACACACACTCATCTTGTTTAACATAACTGTTTTATTTTAATGTGTATAAAGAATAGGGTTGGAAAAAAACTTTGGCAAACATTGTTGTGGTGTATCCTTGTCATTAAAAGTAGAGATGGGCGCATGAGCAGATTAGAACGTGATTCACGCGTGACCATGCTTGAGTGTGACTAAATTCAATTTTACTCACGTGAGTGTGAGTGAAGAAAAAAATTGCGTGAGTAAGATTTTTGCGTGAGTCGATTTTTTAAGTTTCGCTGAACTTTAAATTTTGTTGAAAATTTTAAAAGATTTTTCAAATTTTAGTTTTTAAGTTTTTTTTTTGTATGAATAAGAGTTTCGTGAGTGTGAGTCAACGTGAGTGTGAGTGAAGCTTGAGTGAGTGCACGTGAGTGTGAGTTGTATTAAATTTACTCAAGTGATTGTGAGTGTGAGTGTAAAAAAAATGCGCTCGTGAGTGAGTGTGTGTGATTCAAAAATTCCTGTCGTGAGCGTGAGTGAATGTGAGTCAAAAATCACTCACGTGCCCATCTCTAATTAAAACCATGTTTTGTGTATTTTTCAACACGTGAATTTTCGAAAAACCCAATGTAGAGATGGGTGCGTGAGTTGATTTTGACTCACACTCACTCACGCTCACGCAAAAATAATCGAATCACTCACGCAATTTTTTTTTATTCACTCTCACTCACTATTCACGTGAGTAACAAAAATCTTACTCACGCCAGATTCAATCTCACTCACGCGTGAGTCACGCAAAATCTACCCACGCAATAAAATTTTCTTACCAAAAAAAAAAAATTTTTTTACAAAAAATAAAAAAATTGGGCTAATCTAAAAATCTAATCACGCAAACTCACGCAAAAAATAAATGACTCACTCACTCAGATTTTTTTTCAGCTCACACTCACTCACAATCACGTGATTGAAATGAAAATCTCTCACGCGTGATTCACGTGAAACACGCAAATCACGTGACCAGCGCCCATCTCTAACCCAATGTTAATGCCACGGTTTTGCTCATAACTTCTGAGCGTCTAGACCGATAATATTAAAATCGCGTACATATTCGAAAATATCGAAAAATTCGACAAAATTCAAAATTTTTCTATATTTTTTTGACCGAAATTAAAAGAATTTTATTTAAAATTATTATTATTCTTTTTTCGATGTTGTATTCATTTTACACCATCTTAACGATATTTTTAATATGTTCACGTATTTATATTGCTACATTTGTTTACAATGTGAAGGTAGTAATACTATAGTAATACTGTAGTAATACTGTAGCCTACAAATATACTACTGTAGTATTTTTGTAGCCTACAAATATACTACTGTAGTATATTTGTAGGCTACAACAATAAAATTTGTTTTCCGCTACTGCTCTGTTTGGAGTTTTTGTTTTTTTCATGTTGTTGTAGTTTAAGCAAACACAAAAAAGAAAAGTTAACAAAAGCTATAACTTATAATATTGAAATTGTTTGAAGTGATATGAAAAGCAAAAGCAAAAAAACGGGTAGCTAACGTAGCCTTTCAAACGCTGGAAAATATATATAAATAATTTAAATTTTAAATTAGATTGTTGTAAAAATGTGCAACTACTAATTACTTCATGAAAATGTCTTCAAAAAAAGTAAGTAACTGAACAATGTTTATGAACTCCAGTACGGATGGCAAAATGTAAAAACCTGGAATGAGAAATAAAATTACACTATGTAAAAAATTTAAAACGCACTGTGGCGAGACTATAAATACGCATTTCTTGAGAAAAAAAAAAAAACGCCATTTCAAACCTAGAACATTTCATTCATTAAATAAGTAAAACACGTTTCTAAGAAATGTTTAGGTTTTAACTTAGATATTGAGGGAATTCATATATCATGGTATTTAGAAATCGCTAAATCGACTCATTTTGTGGTTATGGTAAAGGTGGGTCTAGGACCAATATTCGGCTTGTTACAAACATAACCACAAGTTAGTTAAACCCTTTACCAGTAATGACAAGGTATAACTGCCAGCTGTTGGGATTTGAACCTGTGTTTATTAATATGCTGCTTATTCAGCGATAAGGATTGTGAATGAATACCCTTAATTTTAAGTACAACATTTTTTAATGAAATTCTTTAAATTTATTCAATTTTAATAATTTTTTTTTTTGTTTTATATTAATAAATTCCAAACACATATACAATATATTTATTATGTCTTTTGATGGTCATTAATGTCAAATCTTTTTTATAACAATTTATCAAAATCCGAAAATTAAACTCTTATCATAAGCTTAAGCCCTTTAATAACTTTACAATGTTTCAGCAAATTCTTATATAAAGTCAATGGAAAACCCCAAAAAAAAAAACTATGATTTTATGTTCAGAACAAACGTGTAGGCATTTCAAAAAAATTTTCTGCACCTAATAAAATACTATAGTTGGACAAATGTATTTAACGATAAATATTTGAAATACTAACACTGTAGGGCAAGAATATACAATTTTTAACCCTTTGAAGGTAAAACTTTTTTTATAAATTTTTTAAAACATTAAAACATAAAGAACTTGCACTCGGGGGGACTAAAAAATTACATTCTTTTGTGTCATCTAGTCCAATTAGGCAATAGTCTCCAAACCGGCCAATCGGATAGAATTAACCCAAGGCGCCCGGCGATCAAAGTTTTGTATTTTTAAAATTATTATAAAAAAAAAAAATTTAAGAAATAAATATCATATTTATTAGTCTGATGCTTTAAATACAAAAAAAATTAAAATCGGTTTTCGCGATATGGCAAAAAAATTTTTTTTTTTCTACGTTCAATTTTTTTTTTCCTTAACCCTTAAAAGTTTAAAGACAATCTTTCATTTAATTTTAATTTAAGTCAAATCCGATCATTTAAACCCATGCCGCCATTCGATGAAAGTTTTTGACTTTTGGAATATTTCCACCAAAATATATCTTGCGATATATTATTTTTATTAATTTAGACATGCTGAATATCAAAAATTTTCAAAAAAAGAAAATGATTTACAATTTTTTTTTTTGAGTGTAAAATTTTTTTCGAGTATAATTTTTTTTTTTTTAAATATTTCTGAGTGACAAAAATACTATGTAAAGTAATTTTGTGGCTTATCATTGTTTTAAAGTTTGTTTTTTTTAAAACTCGGGTTTTTCAACACGTGAATTTTAGGTGAAACCAATCTGAAATTCAGGGTTTTGCTTATAACTTTTGAACCACTGGACCGATTTGGCTGAGATTTGAAAAGAACCGGGACAGAAGAACGACAGATATATATGCCACACTTCAGCACTCTCAAAATTGTCGTTCGAAAGTTACCGTGTGTTTTAACTCGTAAATTCATGAAAAACCCTTGCCGTAATTCAGTCTTTTGCTCATAACTTTTGAACTACTGAATCGATTTCGCTGGATTGCAATACCAACCTGACCAGGTAAATGTCCAACGTATATGCCAAACTTCAGGAGCCTCCGTAAAGTCTTTTAAAAGTTTGCGTGTTTTTAACAGACAGACGAGTAGGATGAAAGCGCGGGGTCTGGAAATTTATCCGAGCATGTATTTCCCCATAAGGATAAATTTTTAATGAGCTAAAAAAGAGCATGTATTTTGTTTTTGTAAAAATATTTTCCCATAGAGATAAAAATTTGAAATGAATTAAAAAGAGCATGTATTTTTCCCATAAGGAAAAAAATCTTTTTTTTTCCATTAGTAAAAAAAGTTAGGAAAAATTTTTAATTTAAATTTTTAAGAGCATGTATTTTTCCCCATAAGGAAAAATCATATATATTTTCATTAGGAAAAATTTTAGGAAAAATTTTGGAAAAATTTAGGAAAAATTTTATAAATTAAGTTTTAAAATTTAAAAATATACTGGGTTATCATAACTCATAGAAAGTTATCTGTTTAACCAATATTTAAAAACTTTTTATGAAAAAAATGCATGTAAATTTTTTGTTCTCACAAATTTTTAAGCGATTGCAACAACAAAAAATATATGATTTTTACTTATTTTTTTCATTCAAGAGATTCATATTGCATTCACTTTATTAATAAAGAAAAATAAAAACGTGAAATTTTGTGCTTATTAAAAAAACAAAACAAGACACATTAATTTTTTTCATTCATAGGTTCATATTACATACATTTACTTTAATAGTAAAGACTGCAAACATACGTCATACTAACCAAATCAAATTGCCTGATAATATTTTTTTGTATTTATAATTTTTTTTGTTCTTTTGCATTCTAAATAAAACACAGTTAGATTTTTTTTTATTTAAAATTTATTATTTTTTCTTAAAAATTGTTTTAAACATATTTAATGCTAATAAATCATTAGAATTTAAATTAATACTATGGAAAACATTTAAAAATTTTTTTAATGAAATATTTTTACTTCTGAAATAAATATATAAACAACAATATACTCCACAAAGATTAGAAAATTGACTTTGAACACGTTTCTTATTATAAAAAAATGACTTGGAGTTTTTATTTAAAAATAATTCAAAAGGTTTAATAGGTGGTTGACCTGCAGGACAAAAATACTCAGCCGGTTTATTTTTGGGTAAATAAATGGCAATCCAGTGCTCTCCTGGTCTGTATGATGGATCGGTGTTTACAATAAAAAAACTTGGTTTATTAACAATTTTCTTCGGAAGTTTATCACAAGCGTAGACACCCTTAAAGCTTTTTATTATTCCAGTAGATTGTATAACCTTTATAATTGTTGATGAATTCATAATGTTTGAATTATTGTTCGTGACTTATCAATTTCTAGAATACTATCAAATTCACAGTAAACAAGACAAGTAATAGCTTCTGTAGTAGGTTTTCCAAAACGACCTTCAATCCGTATATTTCCTTGATTTATAAGATTTCCACAATGAGAGTTATTATTATGATCTGGAGTTAAATCAAAAGCTAATAAAAAATAACCGTTGTCATATAATTCCTTTGTTATTTGATGACCTTTATCAAAATGATGAATTCCAGTCCCCTTAAATAATGTTTGATAACCACGAGTGCTTATAACCCCTTTATTGTTATAATCAAATTCAATTGGCTGTGCGGGGAATTGTGTACCATTGACAACTAAGTTAAATCTTTGTAAATTAAAATGATGAAAATTAAATGGATTTTCTTTTAAATTTCCTGTATATGCTTTATTAGTTATCATCCCGAACATTAAAAAGTTAGGTAATTGACCAAGAACAACATTGTCAATAACTAATGAGTGATTTCCAGGGTGTATAGTAAATGTTTTCATTTCCACTCTTTTATATGGATAAACAGCATTTTTCAATTGTAAAACATTATGATGCGCCATTAGAATATTGTTATTTATTGTCAAGTGATTCATATATAAGTTAGCTTCATGGATTTTTAATAAAGATTTCTGTGTACTATCATTTTCTAGTAAATAAAAATCAGGTTTCTCTAAATTTAATGTAATTTTAATGTCCACATTATTTAACAAAAATTTATGTTGGTTAAATATATCAACATGTAGTTTTCCAAAAAGTTCAACCTTTTCTCCATCTTTAAATATATTTTTACGTTTAGCTAACCCAGGATTTTCCTTTTCAATTAACGAATTAATTTTGTTTGAATCAATACTCCAACCACAAGACTCAAGATGAGTTGAGCGAGCGTCATTTCCATAATTCAACAATGTTTCTAAATATGCTCTATAATGATAATTATTATCTGGTTGTGATACATTTTTATTGTTAAGGTGTACAGTACAATTTCGAAATAAAGAATGAAGTAGATTATTTACAACGGATCCTTGTCCTTTTAGCTCTACTACTAGTCGAAGATATATGCTAGAAAGATCTCTATATGTTTCACTATTCCCCAATGCTACAAACTCAATGGTACTCGAGTTATCTAATGAAGCAATCGGATTATAAGATACTTCCTCCGTTTTAATAATACTAGTTTGAATTGGTGGTGATTCAAACAAATCCAATTCACTTTTCATGCATTCTATAAATTCAGACATTTCCAATTTCCAAAAATATCTTTAATGGTCTTTCCTCTACAGCGTTTTGATTTAATATGATTGTTTTGTTTCAATCTTTTAATTTTTATACGCTTTCCATTGCCTTTCTGCATAGTTTTAAGTTTGTTTACTGCTATATCTTTTAATTCATTAGCAGCTTTTAAACCCTTATTAACAACAATGTCTTTTAAAGGTTTGGTACCGATTTCCTCCAAAATTTCCTTTCCTAGATCGATTGATTTATTTTTTAAAAAATGTATTCCTGATTTTAATAATGGTTTTAAGTGAGAAATTAACGATGAGAAGATTGATCCTATTCCTCTACCGTATTGTACTATTCTAGGTGAACCATATATTTCACCAACATTATGAATATTTTTTCCTATTTGTGAGTGATAATAATTTGTATACACATCCATGGTTTACTTTAAAATGAGTGTTATATTATAAGAAACATTTACATATATATTATTTATTTTTTCTTTTAAAATGAAGTGTACAGAAAACAGGAATGTCATCAACTAAATTCAGTTCATTTCCTTCATCATTTCGTATCATAACAGATATATCATTTATATTGAAGGTTTCAATAGGAAAATAATCAACTTTATGAAAAGTTAAAAAGTTTGAATGATTTACAACTGAAAATATTTTCAAACACTTAATAGATTTATCTCCTACATGTCTGGGTTTAATAATATCTGTGTATACAAAAATTATATTATTTAGATTAGTTGTTGATATTTTATCTAAGTATTCTGACATTTTATCAATTAATTTATTTACAGAGTTACTTGCAAGGGAATTAGATAACATTAAAATTGGTTCGTTTTCCGTTTCTTTATTTTTATCATTATTTTTATTTTTTTCATCATTATTTATTGATGTTTTTGTAGAATCAGTTTTAGAGAGGATTTCATCATCTTTTTTATCTTTTTTATCGTTTATTTTACTATTTTCTTCAAAGTTCTGTAAGAGATCTTCAAATTTCTTTTTAACATCATCTTTTTTATCATCCGTTTTAATTTTTTTTGTTTTGTTTTTAACTGATTCTTCATTTTCCAAACTTCGTTTTATTCGATTTATATATTTTTTTTTTATATTTACATTTTTTAAGCATAATGAAATATCTTTTAAACCAACAATCCATTCTTCATTTAAGTTAAGTGGTTGTTTTAACAAGTTTGTAAATGTAGTTGTAGAGTTTTTAAAAATATTTGATGAATTGTTGCTGAGCAAAGTAACATAAAAATCATCTTGTGCATTCAAACTCATCTTCATTGGAAATGTCCCTTTAAGTTTCATGATTAGTTATTTATATTCGTTTTATTTTGTTAGATCACTTTTATCAATCCATGAATTGAATTCTTTTCCGAAACCAAGCCACTTAACAAAAAACTTATTTCCCTTTTTCTGTAAAATTTTTTCAACTAAATAAGTATTAGGAGTTTTAGTTTTTAACAACTCATTTTCATAAAAACCCCCTTTTATTATATTACCTTGAAGATCTTCGAGTTGGTATGTTATAGGATTGGTTATACAAATTTTATGAACTTTAAATACCTCTGATGACCAATTAGGTGTATAGCTTTTTTCAAAGGAGTGTTTATGTTTACTAATACGAACCAAATCATTTATTTTTAGTTTTCCTTTCTTGAAAATTTTTAAATGACTGTATACAGAGTTTAACAATTTTTTCTCGATCTTTTTATTATTAACCGATTTAGGTTCCATTTTAATAGTTCGGTGATAAGAAGAATTGTATTCAGAAATTAAATTATCTAAAATATTAATCCATTTGTAATTACCATTTAAACTAAATTTTTTCCACATTTTATTTTTAAGTGTTCTATTAAATCTTTCTACGATTGATGCTTTTAAATAAGAATACGTATGATAGTGGTTTATATTATGTTTATTCATCAAATTTTTAAAATGTGAATTGAAAAATTCTTTTCCTTGATCGCTTTGAATATTTTTAGGGTATGTATTTTTATTTTTTCTAAAAATTTCTTCTACGGCATTTGTGATGTCAATACCAGATTTTGTTTTTAGAGGTAGCGCATAAGCAAATTTTGAAAATACGTCTATTACAGTCAACAAATATTTATATCCCTTGTTAAATTTTGCATAGGGGATCATTTCCACTAAGTCAATTTGCCATGTATCCAGAATTCCTTTTTGAATAAACCTCCTACGTTTAAAGTTTTTTCTTGCTTGTTTATGAAGTTCGTTAACCAAAGCTTGTTTACTCATAATAAGATAAAATAAAAACTATCTTAATTCATTCAAACTTTGTTTCTAAGAGTGAAAACATGTTTCATCAGTTTATATACCCGTTTACAATGATGGTTTGCGGTCCATCAGGTTGTGGGAAGTCTACATTTATTATAGATTTGATAAAAAACTCATTCTTAATATCAAGTAAAATAAATCGTATTATTTGGTGTTATGCTGAAAAGAATGCACTACCACCACTAAAAAACATTGAATTTGTGGAAGGAATTCCTGAAGACCTTATTACTAATGATGACGAGAACACATTAATTGTGTTAGATGATTTAATGCTTGAATCATCAAATAAAAAAGTATGTGATCTGTTTACAAAAGGTTCACATCATAGAAACTTATCAATTATCTTAGTTACACAGAACGTTTTTCATAAAGGTTTATTCTCTAGAGACATATCACTAAACTCAAAATATATAGTTATGTTTAAAAATCCAAGAGATAAACTACAGTTTCATTACTTTGCTAGACAAGTTTATCCAGAAAATTTTAAGGCATTAGTTAATGTATATAATAAATGCACTCAGCAAGCATATGGCTATTTACTTATTGATCTTACCCAACAAATAACAGACGCTTTTAGATTTAGAACAAACATTTTTAATCCTGAATATTTTACCATTTTCTCAACAGTAAATAATGAAATCAAATCTAAAATTATTGAAGGAGAACAAGCACATTCTTTATGTTCTTAAAAATGCGAAACCTAAACTACGAAATGTCATTTTAAAGTATGTAGATGACATTGTTATAAAAACAATAAACGAGATACTCTTAAATGTCATAAATGAAAATCATAAAATTAGTAAATCGGATCTCGAAAAGATAAAACCATATAAAAACACCATAAGGAAAGTTTGTACATCAAAGACGTCTATGTGTGATAAGAGAAAACATCTAATTCAAAAAGGAGGATTTTTACCAATTGTCATATCATCAGTTTTAAGTGGAGTAATTGGAAAAATATTGGAAAATGTCAAATAATTTATCAGAATTTATTATACTAAATCCATCATTTTATAAAAAACTAAAAAAAAAGTCTGATGATTCAGACTTTTTACAGCGAAAACTTCTACCTTTATTTGCATCCCATTCATTGAAAGATATTAACAAATGGTATGAAATAAAACAAGAACTCTCAAAGTATTTCATCAGGAAACAAAAAGATGATTCCATTATCCCAAATAATTATGAAAGCAAATGGAAAAATTTACGAGATAATGAAACTCAAACCAGAAAGGTTTACAAAAAACATGTTGATACTCAAACTTTGGAAAATAACATGGTAAATATGGAGACTCAAGCTAATTTTAATTATCCAGAAGAAATTTTTGAAAATACGAATCCAAATGATAATACGTTTGATATGGATATAACTATTCCAAAAACTTATGCCAACTCAGCATCTTCAGCAGCAAAAAGGTTAAAAACTTTTTCAAACAACGGAAAACTAAAAATGAGAAAACTAGGCACAGATGAAACTAATTTAAGACAAACTACATTACCATTTCAACATTCACCTCGTATAACAAGACAAAGAAAAATTGAAAATACTGAAAATAAAAATATTATTTGGCAAAATTTAAAATAAAAAATATTTTTTTAAATTTTATTTTTTTTTTTGTTTTATTTTATTTATCATAAAAAGATACATTCATTTAAATTTATTTATTATAAAAAGAAACGTTCATTTAAAATTATTAAATATTTATATATATATATGTTGTTTAATAAAAAAAAAAATTATTACTAAAGTTTTTCAAAAATCCATAAATTCTCTTCCAAAAGGAAGGAATATGGGAGATTTTTTTTCCATACTGTTTGGGTTGCCTTATCCACTATTTCAATAATATGTACGCTATTTTCTATAAAGAAAAAAATAAAAAAATAATATTATATTATGTTAAAATAAATTTTGTTTTTTTTTATTACCATTTAGAGGCTTTGCCTCCACATGAATTTCGTCTTCTTGCTCTAAGTAATTTGTCTGACAACCAATGTCAAACCGTTTTCCTAAAACAAGAATAATATTATTATTATTTTTTAAATTAAAAAAAAAAAAATTTTTTTTTTTTTTAAATATAAATTTTATAACAAAAAAGATTACCTTTGTCATCAGATTTTTTTTCGCAACTTTCATTTGGTTGTTGTTGTTGGTTTGATATCTCACAAATTGCTGTTTCAATGTTACCGGCTTAAAGAGAAATAAAAAAAATTAATAAAATCAAAATATTAAAAATATTAAACTCTTATTACCATTATATGTTTTAGCCTTTTTAAAGGCAAAATTGTGTTGTCTCAAAATGTGACGCTTTAAATTTCCTTTGGTAGAAAATTTGTTTTGACAGATACCGCAATTGTTCATATTGACCGCTGTGTAGAAACTAAATATAATTTAACTTTACAAATCCAACAAAAGTTTAAACTTTTTGAAAATTTAGATTTTTTTGCTAAATTAGCAAATTTACATCCTGGTAACATAAAACTTGACAAAAAATTATGTTGAAATATAAGTAAATACATAAGTACAAAATTTAGTTTGTGTTTAACATTCAAACTTTAACATTGTTTTTAAAACTGTTTTATTGTTTTATTTAAAAAAAAAAAATAATAAATAAAAATGTTCATTTGTTACATCTGCTCGAAACCCTTTAATAAGGCTTTTAACATGAATAGACATATTCAATCTATTCACGAAAAAAGAAATATCAAAATGGGAGAAAACGTTAATGAAATTCCTACCGAAATGGGGGAAAACGTTGATGATATTCCTACATGTTCTACTTATGTTGCCAAGAGAAAAAGTGATACGGTTATTGCAATAACAAGTAAAAAAACACGTTCTATTCAAGATTCTATAACTGAGGAAAATAAAAAATCTTTCTTGAAACGGGTTAAACTTGCATTTGGCGATAACATTGAGAAGTATGAAATTAAAAACTCTGACTTCAAACAACTCGATCCATCTGTTTTCTTCACAGAATGTAAAAGAGAAGTAATGGAATTAATAAGAAGAAAATTAGAAATTTCTGCTCTAAAACTAAACATTATTCTGGAGGCTGATTACATAAAGCCAATACTACTCCAAAACAAAGGAGTTACTGTTATAGAACGGTTTTATCATGTGAGTAAAACCTTTCAAATTACAGCATCAGATAATGTAAATGATAAATACGAAACTGTTAAAGAAGAAATTTTAATGAAGATGACAGAGTTCCAGGAAAGAGATAGTGATTGGGCATTAGAAAAAATTGTACAATTAACTATACAACTCCACAATTATAGTCCATTAAGAGGCTCTGGATATTTTAAGCTACCCGAATTTATTCAAAGGAAAAAAGCGTGCATTAATGTTAAAAAAACAGATGTGTATTGCTTTAAGTGGGCTATTTTATCGGCTATGTATGGAGATAACTGCTCAACTATAATTTCTGATGCTGAAATATCTCAAAATATTATTAAAATTGGAAATCACACTGTTAATTTTACGGGCTTAGATTTCCCACATAAAATTAAAAATTCAAAGCAATTTGAAGAAAATAACAATATAAGTATTAACATATTTACTTATGAGGAAACGAGGAAAAACAACGAAAATTGCTTTGAAATTACGGGGCCTCTGTATGTTACACAAGAAGAAAAATCTCATCATATTAACCTTCTCTTTTGCGATAATGTGTATCAAACACATTATGTTTGGATAAAAAATATGAGTAGGTTAATTAGTAGCCAAAATAGAGCAAGAAAATGTGCTATGTGGTTTTGTAATACCTGCCTGTTGGATTTCTACTCAGAGGAAAAACTAATTATTCATAAGACAAGTTGCAAGAAAATTGTTACACATATGCCTTATGGAGAATTAACAACACTTAAATTTTCCTCTTATGAAAAAATGCTCCCTGTGGGTCATTGTTTTTATTTAGACATGGAATCCATTCTGAAACCTGTTGATGGATGTTTAAACAACCCCCAACACTCGTCAACAACAAAAATTCATCAACACGTCCCATGTTCCTTTGCATGGTATTTTAAAGGTTACTATGATAACAACATGGATGAACTACAAATTTATACAGGTAATTAATTCTTACTAATATTCTTAAGTATAAATATAAAAAAAAATAAAAAAAATCAAATTTTTTTAGGTGATGATTCTTCAAAAAAACTTATAAGCAGTATTGTTCGAAAATGTACATCAGTATACTGGAACGTATACATGAAAATAAAACCTATGATTTTTGCTGAAGAAGAACAGTTAAAATATGAAGCTGAAAATGTATGTATACTTTGTAGTAAAGAATTTAATAATAGTGATAATTATGAAGAGTATATGAAGGTTAGACATCATTGTCATTTTACGGGGAAATATTTAGGAGCTGCACATTCAAAATGTAACATATTGGCTAAAAGAACTAAATATTTTCCTGTGATTTGTCATAATATGTCCAAGTATGATATACATCTTTTTTTAAAAAATTTAAGAGATATTGAAGGTGATATAGATGTAATACCTCTAAATAAAGAAATATTTATTGGTGTCACTAAAACTATTAAGTTGGGGGGTAAGCATAGCTTTAAAATAAGATTTATAGATTCTTTAAGATTTCTACCCAGTAGCTTGGAAAAATTAGTAAAAACTTTGGATAACGATAGTATTTGCATTACAAAAAAAGTGATGGGTGATAATCATAGTTTATTGTTAAGAAAAGGTGTTTTTCCTTATGAATATTTAGATTCATTTGAAAAACTCCATGCAACTAAATTACCTGATATATCTTCTTTTTTTAATGTTCTTAAAAATTCCCCTTGTTCTGAAGAAGATTATAATTTTGCAAAAGAAGTATGGGATATATTTTCTTGCCAAACGCTAAAAGATTATTTAGAAATTTATTTGAAATTTGATGTTGTATTATTAGCAGACATTTTTGAAAATTTTAGAAAAACATGTTTCGAAAACTATGAATTAGATCCTTGTCATTATTTTACATCACCAGGTTTATCATGGGATGCAATGCTTAAGATTACAAAAATAGAGTTAGATCTCTTAACAGATATTGAAATGTATAATTTCATCCAAAAAGGTATAAGAGGTGGATTGACTCAATGCTCTATAAGACATTGTATAGCCAATAATAAATATTTAGATAATTTTGACTCGTCAAAAGAAAATAGTTATTTAATGTATTACGATGCAAATAATTTGTATGGCTATGCAATGTCTCAACCTTTACCGTTTGGTGATTTTAAATTTCTCTCAGAAAGTGATATAGTTAAATTTACCGAAAACTTCATAAAATCTATTGAATCAAATTGTGAAATAGGTTATATATTTGAAGTTGATTTAGAATATCCTATTAGTTTACATGATATTCATGCTGATTTTCCTTTTTGTTCAGAGAAAAAAAAACCACCAAATGGCAAAGCGGAAAAACTTATTGCGGATGTGAATAACAAATTTAATTATGTTATTCACTATAGAATGTTGCAAGAATGTTTAAAAAATGGACTAAAATTAATAAAAATTCATAAAATTTTATCGTTTAAACAATCATGTTGGTTGGAAAAATACATTTCATTAAATACTGAAAAAAGATCTAAAGCAACAAGCGAATTTGAAAAAAATTTTTATAAATTGATGAACAATGCTGCATACGGTAAGACAATGGAGAATGTTGAAAAGAGGAGATGTGTTAAAATTTCAACACATTGGGAAAATAAGGGTAACAAAAAGGGCTCTCGTGCTTTAATAGCACACCCATCTTTCCACAGCTCCATGATATTAGATGAAAATTTTGTGATAATCGAGAATTTTAAGAGTAAAGTATACCTTAATAAACCTACCTATATAGGTTTCTCGGTTTTAGATTTATCAAAATTAAGAATGTACGACTTTTATTATAATTATTTAAAAAGAAAATTTGATACAAACGTTCGTTTAGTATATACAGATACTGACTCGCTAATTTTATCTATTAAAACAAAAGATTTCTATAATGATATACGTGAAGATGTGGAAAAAACAGGTGATAGTGCTATTTTCGATACATCTGACTACCCTGAGGATAATATTTTCAATTTTCCTCAAATCAATAAAAAAGTTATTGGTTTGATGAAAGATGAAAATAATGGTAGACTTATGAAAGAAATAATTTGTCTTCAACCGAAAACATATTTCTTAAGTATTGAAAATGCTTGCTCTATACGAAAAGCTAAGGGAGTTCCTCAATGTGTTAGTTCTAGTTTTTCAATAAAAGATTATCACACAACACTTTATAATAAAGAAATGCAGGTTAGGAGCATGTGTATAATCCAATCCAACCACCATGAATTGTTTACGTTAAATTTAAATAAAATAGCTCTAAATTTTAAAGATAATAAAAGATATATTTTGGAAAATATGATTGACACATTGCCATGGGGGCATTACAAAATACCTTTTACCTAAAATAATAATGAAAACTCAACTAAAACTTACACTTAGATTTAATATAAGAAAAAATACATTTATTTTTTATTGAATAATAGAAAAAAAGCATTTTTATTATATGTATGCAAATATATTATTTAGTTTGTTATAAAAACTTATAATTGAACAAAATTTTAGTATATGTAAATATATTATTTAGTTTTATTATAAAAAAATGTATATATCTATATAAATGAAAAAAATAAAAATATATAAAAACTTAAAATAAAAATTGACTTTTTTATTCATATTTTAAATCGAAAATGGCTGATCCATTAGGCTTTACTCTACCCTTAAATGTAATATTCCATTCTTTTTCATTTACATTAGTTAAATAGGGATCATGACTAGAAATCGCCTTTGTCATTCTTTGAGGAAGATGAAACCATGTGTTGTCTTCTAAATTTACAATCACTTTTGATCCATATATAGTTTCCTTCCACTGAAAGCTTGATATTTTCATTTCCTTATTCATTGGTAAATCATCAATTTTTCTGTATTCTGGCTTGATACCTAAACCCGCTTTTACTAACTCTTGATAAATCTATAAACATACAAATAAAAATAAAAAAATTATAACAATGTTTTATAATAATATATAGTATTGGGAAAATTTGTTCTTACCATTGTTGTAAAGCTAATGGCTCGTAAACTTTAACTTGAAAAATGAATAATATATTAAACACATTTTAGCTTTTATAGAAAATTTCCTTAAAGAAAAATTTTAACTTTCTATTAACTCTTATATACAAGAAAAAAAATAGCTCAAAAAATGCTTATTTGACAATTTTTTTTCTGGTATGAAAAATTTCCCACATGAAAATTTTCACTCAAAATCATCTTTATATAAAACTTATTTCATCATTATATAAACATGTGTCTAAAATGTCATTGAACACTAAGCAAACAAAAGAACAAAAAAAAATTATAAATACAAAAAAAATATTATCAGGCAATTTGATTTGGTTAGTATGACGTATGTTTTGCAGTCTTTACTATTAAAGTAAATGTATGTAATATGAACCTATGAATGAAAAAAATTAATGTGTCTTGTTTTGTTTTTTTAATAAGCACAAAATTTCACGTTTTTATTTTTCTTTATTAATAAAGTGAATGCAATATGAATCTCTTGAATGAAAAAAATAAGTAAAAATCATATATTTTTTGTTTTTGCAATCGCTTAAAAATTTGTGAGAACAAAAAATTTACATGCATTTTTTTTCATAAAAAGTTTTTAAATATTGGTTAAACAGATAACTTTCTATGAGTTATGATAACCCAGTATATTTTTAAATTTTAAAACTTAATTTATAAAATTTTTCCTAAATTTTTCCAAAATTTTTCCTAAAATTTTTCCTAATGAAAATATATATGATTTTTTCCTTATGGGGAAAAATACATGCTCTTAAAAATTTTTCCTAACTTTTTTTACTAATGGAAAAAAAAGATTTTTTTCCTTATGGGAAAAATACATGCTCTTTTTTAGCTCATTAAAAATTTATCCTTATGGGGAAATACATGCTCGGATAAATTTCCAGACCCCGCGCTTTCATCCTACTCAGACGGACGGACATCGCTAGATCGTCTTAAAATCGATCGAGGATCATGAATATATATACTCTATGGGGTCTTAGACCAATATTTTGATGTGTTACAAACGGAATGATAAACTTATATATACCCTCTACCACTAGAGTGGAGGGTATAATTATATAAAATGAATTTACTCTGATTTATCGCAAGGGAAAAAGTGTACCCAACGGCCTCCTCCAAAAACACCCCTTTCAGAAGTTTTCCATTATTATACCCTCCACTTAGTGATAGAGGATAGTATATATAAGTTTGCCATTCCGTTTGTAACTCATCGAAATATCGGTCTGCGACCCCATAAAGTATATATATTCATTCTAGCGATGTCCGTCTGTCCGTCTGTGGAAATGGTGATCACGGCCAAAAATTACACGGAGATGACCGAAACTTCACATATTTATTGGAAGTTCTCCAGAAGTTTGGTATTGCATTTGAGCGATATCGGTTCAGCGGTTCAAAAGTTATGAACGAAAATGTAAGGACACCTCAAAAATTTTAGTACATTCAACATAACCTAAAAATACAAAATGCTTTAATACGGCTGCTAATTGACATATGTGAACATAATTGAACACCAAATGGTATTTAAACAAGTACGAACATATTTCAAAAAAAATCGCGGATTTTTTTTACCAAATTTTTTTTTTTCGCGGAAATTGTTTTTCAAACATTTTTGTTTTTTTCAAAAGTAATTTCCTTTTAAAAAAAGTTCTTTGCAATAACACAAATCAACATGAAAATGCGTATTGGATTCTGGTAAGTAATTGTAGTAGTGTTTGTTGCGCTGATTCCAAATTTGCAACCCAAATATGTCTTTCACGTCAGGATTTTGAGTTATTAGCGGTTAAATTGCCGAAAAAGGCTATTTTGGATCCTTTTTGAAAGCTTATAATATGAGATCCTGACATGCGATTGACTTGGTATCAAGCTCATTTAAAAGTATGTAATTTTCTCTATAAGACCAGATAAAATGTTCTTGGAATTTAATTTTCTAAAATGGTAAAAAAAATCATTAACAAAAAACCTTCCGTTTTTGATATCAAGTCATTCGCATGTCAGGGTCTTATTTTATAGGCTCTCAAAAATGACCAAAATGGGCCTTTTTTGACACTTGACCGCGATTTTCTCAAAATTGTGACGTGGTATAAAAATTTGAGTGACCGTTTTGGAATCGGGAAACCAAAACCTATAAAATTTTTTGGTTTCATTCAAAACGCAGCGACAAACGTCAGATTTGTAGAGCGGTGTAATCTTTTGGAAATTGTGGAGGGTATCACTACATTCGGCAAGGCCGAATTTAACTTTTTTACTTGTTTTTTATTTTATTTTATTTTATTTTATTTTATTTTATTTTATTTTAATTTAATTTTTTAACAAAGATTTGGCACAGCCGAATTTGACATTCTTACTTGTTTATTCAAGTTTCGTTTAAATAAAAAATTTTGAACCAAAATCATTTTTTAATGATCTCAGAATATTGTTAAATCCTGAATCCGTTAAAGGGTTAATTATCTATTTCTTCATATAAATTTTACATACAACTTTTTAATAAAGACAAGTAGTAGCAGTAGTATCCAGTGTCAGCAAGTGTGTGACAATGATGTATAGCTTTATGGTTAAAAAGTAAAATAGAAAAATAGAGAAAATACTTTGTATGAAATTATTGTAAAAAAAAAACTTAAGAACTAAAAAAAAGAAGTGTTTTCCATATTACGAAAAAAAAATATAAAATAAAAATCCCCCACATTGTATAATGCACTAGAATATTTTATCTTTCCTTTTTTTTAGTATTTTAAAGTTTGAGTACGAATACGACTAGTAAGTAGTACCACCAACCAGTAAGTTGGTCTAATGAATAAATTATTTTTTTGTAGAGTTCCTTTTGAAAACATAAAACATATTAAACATTAGGGGAATGCATGATAAAACAATTTTAAATTTTTCTAGACGGTCAACTTACAAGGAAAGTCTCATCCCTATGTTTCTAATGAAACTTTCCAAATTTTTTTCGCTGCTCAATCTCAGAATTGGATATATTTTCCACTTTCTGAACTATTACATAAACTACTAGCCGTATGTGGAATAAACTCCCCGCAGACGTCTTCCCAACCAGCTACAATTTGGAAAAATTCAAATTAAACGTCCACAAACACTACTCCCTCTTTCCTTCTCCTCATAACCTATTTTACTAATACCAACACAATGCATTCCATCAGTAGGGGGCATCCCCTGAGTGTTGGCTCAAAGTAAAAAAAAAAAAATATTCCGGGGGTGCACTTACATTCCAAATTTCAAGTCTATAGCCTCAGTTGTTTGTAGAAATATAAAATGTGCCAAACAAAGTACCTTTTCTATCCCTTTTACTCTCTTAGAATCAGCATTTCCAAAAATACAGCCTCATTCAGAGATGCACCCACATTCCAAACTTCAGATGTTTATCTTCAGTGGTTTGTGGAAATAAAAAAAGGACCAAAGTACTTTTTTTTTACCCCTTTTACCCCCTTAGAATCAACACTTCCAAAATCGCAGCCTTATTGGATCTACATTTCAGGAGGTCTCAAATTTCAAGTGTATTGCTTCAGTGGTTTGTGGAAATAAAAAAAGGATCAAGGTACCTTTTTTGAACCCCTTTTACCCACTTAAAATCAACATTTCCAAAAACCCAGCCTTATTGGATCTACATTTCAGGAGGTCCACCTACATTCCAAATTTCAAGTGTATTGCTTCAGTGGTTTGTGGAAATATAAAAAGTACCAAAATACATTTTTTTACCCCTTTTACCCCCTTAGAATCAACATTTCCAAAATCGCAGCTAAATTGATTGTTTGATATTTGCTAGAAATAGTTTTTTTCTGTTGTTGGATCTTAAATTCCTAATTTTAAGTTTTTATGACCTTTATTTAAGCATGGGATGCTACATTCCAAATTTCAAGCCAATAAAACCATTATTTAAGTATATATAAAATGTACCACAATACCTTTTTTACCCGTTTTACCCCCATAAAATCATTATTTCAAAAAAACCAGCCTTAGTGGATCTATATTCCGGGAAATGCAGCTACATTTCAAATTTCAAATCTCTATCTTCATTGGTTTGTGGAACTATAAAAAGTACTAACGTACCTGTTTTTGCACATTTTACCCCCTTAGAATCAACATTTCCAAGACCCAAGCCTTAGTTGGCCTATATTCCGGGAGGCGCATCTATATTCCAAATTTCAAATCTCTAGCTTCAGTGGTTTGTGGAAATATAAAAAGTACCAAAATACCTTTTTTACCCCTATTCCCTAGAATCAACCTTTCCAAAAACTCAGCCTTAAAGGATCTATACTTCGGGAGGCGCACCTCCATTCCAAATTTCAAGTTCCCATTTCGTTCCCTGTTTTATTCCATTTGTTTCCCTGTTCCATTCCGATTAGTCCCATGTGGCTTTCATTCCGTTCCGAATATGCCCTTACATGCGCTAAAAAACAAAAAATTCTTTGCCTTCTTTAGAAATCTCTTTTCGCTAAATGACCCTGCATTCCAAATTTAAAGTTTCCAGGACCATTATTTCAGGAATTATAATAAATACCAAAATAAATTTTTTTACCCCCCTAATAATCGGAATTTCGAAAAAGTACGTTTTCAAAATTTTTCCCGTTGTTGGAACTAACATTTTAAAATTTTTTTGTGGGACCTTAATTTCAAAAAATTTAGAAAGTACCAAAGTAAATTTTTTTACCACTTTTTACCCTTAGGAGTCCGAATTTCCAGAAAGTACTTTTTTTGGGAATGTTTTTCCGTTGGAGGATCCTACATTCCAATTTTCAAATTAATAGGATTTTTTTCAGAAAAAGTAAAAAGTACCAAAGTGCTCGCTTTTTACCCCCCTTAGAATCGGTATTTCGGAAAAGTACTTTTTCATAATTTTTTTCATTGTTGGAAACAACAATGCAAATTTTAATTTTTTTGTAGGACTTTAATTTAAAAAAATATAAAAGTACCAAAGTACAATGTTTTACCCCTTTTCACCCTTAGGAATCCGAATTTCCAGAAAGTACTTTTTTGGGAATGTTTTTCCGTTAGAGGATCCTACATTCCAATTTTCGAATTAATAGGATTTTTTTCAGAAAAAATAAAAAGTACCAAAGTACTCGTTTTTTTACCCCCCTTAGAATCGGAATTTCGAAAAAGTACGTTTTCAGAATTTTTTCCGTTGTTGGAACCACCATTGCAAATTGTAATATTTTTGTAGGACCTTCATTTCAAAAAATATAAAAAGTACCAAAGTACCATTTTTTACCCTTAGGAATCCGAATTTCCAGAAAGTTCTTTTTTTGGGAATGTTTTTCCGTTAGAGGATCCTAAATTTCAAATTTCAAAAGTACCAAAATACTCGCTTTTTCCCCTTTTTCAACCCTTCGTCACAGACTAATACAGACTCGACAAATATGACAGGTGTCAAAAAAGTATTTTTTAACCATATGGTTAATGTTTTCAAATTATTCTACGAATTAGGTTAGAAAGAGAAAACTGATATAACGCGCCATAAGAAAAATGGATACCAGATCGGTTTTTGTTGTCTCACTTACTCCTAAGTCGTAGAATGTGTTGCCATGTTAGCGTAAAACGGACTAAAAACCGCTGTGTTTTCTCCTAAAATCGCTTAGTTTTTCCCCATTTTTTCTTGTAAAACTCTACTGTCGAGTCTGTATTTAGTCTGTGCCTTCGTTTTAACCCCTTAAAATCAACATTTCCAAAAACCCGGCCTTAGCGGATATGTATTCCAGGAGGTGAAACTACAATCCAAATTTCAAGACTCTAGCTTCAGTGGTTTGGGCTGTGGGATGATGCGTGATTAGTATGTCAGTCAGTCAGTCATCAGTCAGTCACGCAACTACTTTATATATCGTTAAACTATATTCAATTTGAGCTAACTCAAAACATAACTTTTCAGGAGAGCAAAAAAACCGTCGCATTCCCGTATTTTTAAACTTTTTGTCGGCCGATCTTTTACAATATTAATTAATAATTACAACTAAATTTTACACGTGCTTTGTTTGTAAAAATTCGTATTATTCGCTGAGTTACAGCAGATAGCTCAACCTTTTTTATTTGAAATTAATCAACCTAAGCAGATAGCTCATTAAATATAGACTTTAAAGCTTTATAACTTTTTAGCGGATTATGGTCAAAATGTGAATTTGGTACCATATTTCTCAGTTTTTAAAGCCCTTCCGTTACAAGTGTTAAAAAAAATACTTTTTATTTTTTTTTTAAATCATCGATTTTTTCGCGCTTTATCGCCATTATTTGGAACCTTCATGAAGCTTGCGAAAAATGTCATAACACTTGTGTTTGCTGTACAATCGAATAGATAAATAAAATATGCAAAAATTTCAACCGATTTTGCTCCGCATCGAAATATGGGTCAAAAACCGCGTTTTTAACCGCGGAATGGAGTTGAAACTTAAAAAAAAAAAACTGCCATTATTTTTATTGATGGAAACACCATATAAAAAGTGATAATATAAAAAAAATTTAATTTAAAAGTTTACCCTAGTAAACTAAACTGTAGATAGCTCAAATTTTTATTTATAAAAAAACATGGTTTCACATAGCTCATGCTATATTTGGAATAAAATAGTCTTAAAATAATTTTTTTGATCTGAAATTAATACCATAGATGACACTTATGCCAGCAAACATTTTGCCATCAAAAACTCATTTTCGTCAACCGAGCAGATAGCTCAAATTGAATATAGTTCCACGATATATAGATTATATGAACTATATCTTCTATCACATGAACTATCATTTGAACCATTTAACCTGAACTACACAGTTAGTGTTCATCAGATTTTTTTTTTTAATTTTAGGTAAAAATTAACTATTATATGAACTATATCTTCTATCACATAAACTATCATTTGAATCATCTAACTGAACTACACAGTTAGGGTTCATCAGATTTTTTAAAATTTTAATTTATTTTAGAGGATGTTAAGCGGTTTAACTTTATATAAAGCGACAAAGTTTACTGCCTCATTTTGTGAAAATGTCTCTTTCAGAAAAATCTCTCTGAATCCTTTTAACAATTTGGTATACCCCTATTGTAAACATATTGCACACGTCTAATTTTAGTGCGAGTATACTATATTTTAATATTCCTTTAGTTTTTAATACTTTGTATATCCAATGGTTTTGTATGTGTTTTAAGAATTATGGCTTTGGTCAGTTTTTCATTTTTTTTCTTTTCATTTATTTCTAACTTGGGCGCCTCAAATTTTAAAATTATATATGCTAAAATTGTTAAAACAAAAAAAAAAAACTTATATATCTAACATTTAAGTGCTATTTTTTAGTAAAATTTTAAAAATATTAAGTGTTTTAAACAGAACTAAGGCAAAAAAAAAACGTTAAGGCAATCTTGCGATGTCTGTTGAAATCACGATAACTTTTGTAAAAAGAGTAAAAGGCTCCTGATACTTATCATATACATTTGACATAGTCCTAACCAGGTTGGTATTGCATTTAAGCGATATCGGTAGAGTGGTCTAAAAGGTTTGAGTAAAAATGTAGGGACATCTCGAAAATATAAGTACAAATAATAGTATTAAATTCGGCTGTGCTGAATCTTTGATACCCTTCAACATGTTAAAACAAGTAAGAAAATTATAGTCGGTCAAGACCGACCATATAATACCCTACACCAGAGTTTCCCGGACCATGGGTCCCAAGTTCAAACATGGACTGATTAGATCTATATTTTGTCAAATCTTTAATAAGTGTAAAAAGCAATCACTAATCAAATTTGAGTGGAATAGGCTTCTTTTTGTTGACAATAAATCGCTTCAACTGAATATCGGGCGAAATTTCCACATGGGACCTAAGTCCAAAATGGTCCGATGATAATTAGATTTGATAAGGTTATTAAAGTACGCGGTTAACATACACAAACAGAATTTTAATTAAATATTTTCTATTTTCATGAAAATTGAGAGATTTATGTGAAAATCGGGAAGGTGGTTTGTATGGGGGCTACTAGAAGAACTGGTTCGATTTCTTTAAAATTCGGAATGGTGATTTGTGTGTATAAAACATTAATTCCTGCCAAATTTTGAAAAGATACCTATTAAAATGCGACTATTAGAGTCATTTGAGCCAAAACTAAAGATGACCTTTGTATGGGGGCTAGGTCTAAATATGGACCGATTTTTTCCAATTTCAATAGGCTTCGTCCTTGGGCCAAAAGAGGCTTAAGTTTTAAATTTCAAGTCAATTGATCGAGAATTGCGACCTGTATCGTGTTTACACCGTTTACATGGACAGACAGACGGACGGACGGACGGACAGACGGACGGACGGACGGACATCGCTAAATCGACTAAAAAAAGTGATTCTAAGTCGATCGGTATACTTAAAAGTGGGTCTAGGACCAATATTTCGGGTAGTTACAAACATCAGCACAAACTCATTTATTATGCTATATTAACAATAATAATATAATTTTATCATTATTTTAATGGTTTTTTAAATATCCACGCCCACAAAAGTGGACATTCAACAGCTTATAGCACAAAAACCTATCATTTGCTTAACAAAAATACAAAAAACATGTAAAATAATATATTCTTCCCGACTAAAAAAATATACAGGTCAATATATAATTTGAAATTGAGCCATATTTAATTTGATACGGCCCAACACCACACTGTGGTACAGGGTATAATGAGTTTGTGCTGATGTTTGTAACTACCAGAAATATTGGTCCTAGACCCATCTTTAAGTATACCGATCGACTCAGAATCACTTTTTGAGTCGATTTAGCGATGTCCGTCCGTCCGTCTGTCTGTCCATGTAAACGGTGTAAACACCGATCGACTCAGAATCACTTTTTGAGTCGATTTAGCGATGTCCGTCCGTCCGTCCGTCTGTCTGTCCATGTAAACGATGTAAACACGATACAGGTCGCAATTTTTAATCAAGTGACTTGAAATTTGAAACTTAAGCCTCTCTTGGCCCAAGGACGAAGCCTATTTTAATTGGAAATAATCGGTCCATATTTAGACCTAGCCCCCATACAAAGGTCCTCTTTAGTTGTGGCTCAAATGACTCTAATAACCGTATTATAATAGGTACCTTTTCGATTTGGCAGGTATACGTGTTATGTCTTCAGAAATCACCATTCCGAATTTTTAAGGAATCGGACCATTTCCTCTTGTAGCCCCCATACAAACAACCTTCCCGAATTTCACATAAATCTCTCACATTTCATGAAAATGAAAAAATATTTAATTAAAATTTTGTTTGTGTATGTTAAACGCGTACTTTCATAGCCTTATCAAATCTGATTATCATCGGACCAGTTTTGGACTTAGACCCCATGTAAAAATTTCGCCCGATATTCAGTTAAAGAAGTTTATAGACAACAAATAGAAGCCTATTTCACTCAAATTGGATTTGTGAGTGTTTTTTACACTTATTAAAGATTTGACAAAATATAGATCTAATCGGTCCATGGGACCCATTTTTCGCGACCCACTTTCCGGGACCCATTTTCCGGGAAACTCCGTTGTAGGGTATTATATGGTCGGTCTTGACTAACTATAATTTTTTTTTTTTTTATCTTATAATTTTCAAATTTACACAGTTTTTTTTTCGGGAAACGCAAAAAAATTCCCCAAAAAAATTTGTGTACGGGACTTAGAAATTTAAAAAAAAAAAATCGAAAATTAAAAATTTTTTTTAAAATTTGTTAATAATTTTCCACTTCAAAACGCGTATTTTTTATCAGGGACTAAGAAAATTCTCCAAAACTTTTTCGGGACTTGTAAAATTTTTCAAAATTTGGATAAATTTTTATTTTTTTTAAAATAATTTTTAATGAAATTCTTAACTCCAAAACGAAAATCTTTTTGTGTCTGGAAATTTTTAAAAAAAATTCTCGGGATTTAGAAATCTTTTTTTCCCCGATATAAATACATATATTAAATAATATGTTACTATATCTAAACTTTTTTATATAAAAACAATGTAGTGATACCCTCCACAATTTCAAAAAGATTATTGCAAAAAACTTTATTTAAAAGGAAATTACTTTTGAAAAAAAAAAATTTTTTGAAAAAAAATTTCCGCGAAAAAAAATGGTGGTAAAAAAAATCCGCGATTTTTTTTTTTTTTGTCAAAAAATATGTTTGTACTTTTTTAAATACCATTTGGTGTTCAATTATGTTCACATATGTCAACCAGAAGCCGAATTAAAGCATTTTGTATTTTTAGGTTATGTTGAATGTACTAAAATTTTTGAGGTGTGCTTACATTTTCGTTCATAACTTTTGAACCGCTAAACCGATATTGCTCAAGTGCAATAGCAAACTTCTCGGGAGAACTTCCAATAAATATGTTAAGTTTCAGTCATCTCTGTGCAATATTTTGTCCGTGACAGCATCGCTAGAATGTCTTAAAATCGATCGGGCATCATGAATATATATACTTTATGGGGTCCCAGATCGATATTTCGATGAGTTACAAACGGAATGACAAACTTATATATACCGATATAAGTTTGTCATTTCTAAGACATTTTTTCTAAAAAAAAAAATTCAGGTTTTTTCTATATAGAAAAAATCTCAGATTTTGCAACATTTTTTTTCATATAGAAAAAATTCACAGATTCTGAGACATTTTTTTCTTAATTTCTAAGAAATTGTTTCTATGTACACACAAAAAATTATTAGCTAAAAATTTTCAATTAAATCTATTGATCAACAAAATTTAAATAAGTCAATCAATGTTTTGATTGAAATTTTTTTCAACATACAAATTTTTTTTTTTCGGTTTACTTTATTTGAATGGAATAATGGAATAATTTTGTCATAACCTTATAATTCATTTGTTTAATCAATCATTATTTTGATTGACTTTAAATAAAAAATTGATCAAATTTTTGATCAAAATCGAACAAATGTTTGATTGAAAAAATTTTCAATCAATCACCTACAATTTGATGATTGGTATAAAAATTTTCTTAATTGGAGGAATTTCAATCAAGAAATTGATTGAATCCGCGTTTTTGTTGATTGAAATTCGTTTCGAATTTTTTCTGTGTATATAGAAAAAGTTGCAGAATTTTAGATTCTGAGACATTTTCTAAAGAGAAAAAAATCTCAGATTCAGAGTTTTAGATTCTGATACATTTTATGTAGAGAAAAATATCTCAGATTTTGAGACATTCTTTCTTTATAGAAAAAAATATCGTATTCTAAGACATTTTTTCTGTATAGAAAAAAATCTCTGATTCGGAGAAATTTTTTCTTTGTAGAAAAAAACCCCAGATTCTAACAAATTTTTTCTATATAGAAAAAAAGATTTTGAGACATTTTTTCTATATAGAAAAAAATCTCAGATTTTTTTCTCTGATTCTGAGAAATTTTTTCTTTGCAGAAAAAAAACCTCAGATTCTAACAATTTTTTTCTATATAGAAAAAAAGATTTTGAGACATTTTTTCTATATAGAAAAAAAATCTCAGATTCTGAGACATTTTTTCTATATAGAAAGAAAATTTCAGATTCTGAGACATTTTGTCTATATAGAAAAAAAAATCTCAGATTCTAAGACATTTTGTCTACATAAAAAACTCAGATTCTGAGACATTTTGTATATATTTTCTATATAGAAAAAAAATTAGATTCTGAGACATTTTTTCTGTATGGAAAAAAAGTCTCAGATTCTGACACATTTTTTTTGTATGGAAAAAAAATCTCAGATTGTGAGATATTTTTTCTGTATAGAAAACAAATCTTAGATTCTGAGACATTTTTTTTATATATGTACATAAAAAAACTCTAATTCTGAGACATTTTTTTATGCATAAAAAATTTTTGATTCTGAGACATTTTTTCTAAATAAAAAAAATCAGATTCTGGGGCATTTCGTCTAAATAAAAAAATTTCAGCTTATGAGACATGAGACAAAATAAATTGTATTGTGTTTGTAATGCGTTTTCTCTGTAATGCATGAACCGTTTTTTTTCTCCAAACTTTGCATTAAAGGTGACTTCAATACCAAGGTTTTTGTGTGCATACGGTCATTGTATGTGTATTGGTTCATGAGTTATTTGCATTTTTTAGTGCACATACCTGCATTTTTGCGTATAAAATGATGTTAAGGGAAACATTGGTATTTTTTTTATAACTATTGAACTTAAAACCATAGAATATCAAAACTCAACATGTAGAATCCTCCAGCAGAATTAATATAAAAAACATGGATATATTCTGAAAAATCTCAGATTCGGAGAAATTTTTTTCTATATAAAAATAATCTCAGATTCTAAGACATTTTATCTGTATGGAAAAAAATATCAGATTCCGACACAATATTTCCAAATAGAAAAAAGTCTTAGATTTCGAGACATTTTTTCTATACAGAAAAAAATCTCTGGCTCTGTCACATTTTTTTGAAAAAGTTTCAGACACATTTTTCTGTATCAGATTCTAAAAAAATGTTCTTATAGAAAATTTCTTAGTTTCTTTTATAATAAATGCATTCCTTTCCAGCTCTTTATAAAATAAAACAAGTCTTTTAACAAACCCACTAAAAACTTAATATAAACAGTTCCCAACTGATTCAATGATATATTCATTGAATTAAACGACAAAGAAGAAAAACAGTTAAAAATTATACAATTGATTTAAAAAAAAAAAACGTTTATGGAATTTAAAAACAGGTAAAATGCAAGAAAAAACCAAACAACTTGAAGAAAATTCAACTTGTTTTGGTATTTTTTTTTTTATTAATTTTGCTGATGCGACAGAACAAAAGAATTTCAAAAATTTAAGTTAAAAAAAATATTTTTACAAAAAACCCCACAAAACACGCATACAAATGAAGAAAACAAAAATAAATGTGTATAAACAAAATGAAATTCCAAAATCAAAACAAATAAATTATGAATTTTATTAACAAAAAAAATTTAAATATATTTTTTTTTGACTTGATTTTTTTTGACTTGATTTTTTTCACATGTATCTTATTTTTATTTTGTACACTTAATAGAAAAAACTGTTATAGGTAAATCAATAAAATTACTTTCAATTAAAATAAACAAAATTTGTGGCGGTTTACGCATTTTTTTTTTCTTAAAAGTAATTTCCTTTTAAATAAAGTTTTTTTCAATAATCTTTTTTAAATTGTGGAGGGTATTAGTACATGTTTTTTTTCGCCCGCCCCTTTTTGTGGGCGTAAATATTAAAAAATTATTTATATAATGATAAAATTGTATTAATGAATTTGTAAGCATAATTCGAGAGGGGGAAAGTTACCCCCAATGACCCCCCCTACTTTAACAAAAAACGCCCCTGTATTTTTTTTTAATTTGTTTAGATGTTGGAGGGTATCAAAAATTCGGCACAACCCGATTTAAAACTCTTACTTGTTTTTATTATGTTTTATTGCTGATTTGATCAGTGCATGTACTGATTTTTGATCACGTGTACTGATCAGAAAACGTTGTACTGATTTGTACTGATTTTTTAAAATATGTACTGATTGTACTGATTTTTGAACATTTCAGGGTCAGTCTTAGTGAAATCAATCAAAAATAGCTAAAAATTTTCGTGACCCCCTCCGATTTTGATGAAATTTGGTTTAGTTGTAACACTAAGTGATAAACTAATGCACACTTATTTTCAGCCCTCTAAGTAAACAGTGGGCGAAAACACGGAGGGTCAAAATTTCCCCCAAAATCTCCCAGTCGCGACACTTTGCACCGTAAAAACTTAATATCGCTGGTTCTTTTATAGCTAGAAAGCCCATTTTTGGTTTGTTTTGAAGCTCATAATATGCTCTACAAGACCTACCATAACCAAAAAATTTTCGAAAAAAAATAAGGGTTACCTCCCTTATTTTAAGGTCGTGATATACGGAGGAGAAAATGGGGAGGATGGTATCCCCCGACTTTTTTTTACTTGATAATCTTATAGAGAAAGTCCTAAAGAATATATTCTAAAATTTTTAAGTTGGGACAGCAATGGGATCGCTCAAAATCAAAATTTTTCACAATTTTCCCCAAAATCTCCAAATCGCAACACTCTTTAACCTTAAAAATTTAATATCATAAGTGCTTTTGTAGCTACAGAGCCCATTTTTTTTTTGTTTTAAAGCTTATAATACGCTCTACAAGACATACCAAAACCAAAAAAATTAAAAAAAAAGGAATTGGTGCCCCCCTTATTTGAAGGTCGTGGCAAAGGGTGGAGGAAATGGGGGGAATTATCCCCCGATTTTTTTTTTACTTGGTATTCTCAAAGTGCAAGTCCTAATGAACATACTCTACAATTTTTATGTTGGGACAACAATGGGATCGACCAAAATCAAAATTTTTAAAAATTTTCCCTTAAAATCAACAAATCGCGACATACTTGCGCCTCCCATCGGAGTCCCAAGATAAAAATTTCAGGATATGCTCTCTAGAACTTACACTTAAAAAAAAAACAAAAAACAAGGTAAAAAAAAAATTGGGGGATACTTTCCCCCGATTTCCCCCACCCCTTGCCACGATCTTTTAATACAAGAGGCACCCCTAATTTTTTTTATTTTTTTTTTGTGATAGTAATATTGTGGAGCATATTAAGAGCTTTAAAACAAACCAAAAATGGACTCTGTAGCTACAATACAGTCCACGATATTAAATTTGTAATGTGCAAGAGTGTCGCGATTTGGAGATTTTGGGTAAAATTGTGAAAAATTTTGATTTTAGTCGATCTGGTTGTTGTCCCAACATAAAAATTTTAGGATATGTTCATTAGGACTTGCATTTTGAGAATACCAAGTAAAAAAAAAATCGGGGGATACTTTCCCCCCATTTCCTCCACCCTTTGCAACGACATTTAAATAAAGGGGGCACCCTTCCTTTTTTTCTAAAATTTTTTGGTTAGGGTAGGTATTGTAGAGCGTACTATAAGCTTTAAAATAAACTAAAATGGACTCTGTAGTTACAATAGCACATATGATATTAAATTTTTAAGGTTAAAGAGTGTTGCGATTAGGAGATTTTGGGGAAAATTGTGAAAAATTTTGATTTTGAGCGATCCCATTGTTGTCCCAACTTAAAAATTTTAGAATATATTCTTTTGGACTTTCTCTATAATATTTTTTTGTTTTAAAGCTTATAATACGCTCTACAAGACATACCAAAACCAAAAAAATTAAAAAAAAAGGAATTGGTGCCCCCCTTATTTGAAGGTCGTGGCAAAGGGTGGAGGAAATGGGGGGAATTATCCCCCGATTTTTTTTTTACTTGGTATTCTCAAAGTGCAAGTCCTAATGAACATACTCTACAATTTTTATGTTGGGACAACAATGGGATCGACCAAAATCAAAATTTTTAAAAATTTTCCCTTAAAATCAACAAATCGCGACATACTTGCGCCTCCCATCGGAGTCCCAAGATAAAAATTTCAGGATATGCTCTCTAGAACTTACACTTAAAAAAAAAACAAAAAACAAGGTAAAAAAAAAATTGGGGGATACTTTCCCCCGATTTCCCCCACCCCTTGCCACGATCTTTTAATACAAGAGGCACCCCTAATTTTTTTTATTTTTTTTTTGTGATAGTAATATTGTGGAGCATATTAAGAGCTTTAAAACAAACCAAAAATGGACTCTGTAGCTACAATACAGTCCACGATATTAAATTTGTAATGTGCAAGAGTGTCGCGATTTGGAGATTTTGGGTAAAATTGTGAAAAATTTTGATTTTAGTCGATCTGGTTGTTGTCCCAACATAAAAATTTTAGGATATGTTCATTAGGACTTGCATTTTGAGAATACCAAGTAAAAAAAAAATCGGGGGATACTTTCCCCCCATTTCCTCCACCCTTTGCAACGACATTTAAATAAAGGGGGCACCCTTCCTTTTTTTCTAAAATTTTTTGGTTAGGGTAGGTATTGTAGAGCGTACTATAAGCTTTAAAATAAACTAAAATGGACTCTGTAGTTACAATAGCACATATGATATTAAATTTTTAAGGTTAAAGAGTGTTGCGATTAGGAGATTTTGGGGAAAATTGTGAAAAATTTTGATTTTGAGCGATCCCATTGTTGTCCCAACTTAAAAATTTTAGAATATATTCTTTTGGACTTTCTCTATAATATTATCAAGTAAAAAAAAAATCGGGGGATACCATCCTCCCCATTTTCTCCTCCCTTTATCACGACCTTCAAATAAGGGAGGTAACCCTTATTTTTTTCGAAAATTTTTTGGTTATGGTAGGTCTTGTAGAGCATGTTATGAGCTTCAAAACAAACCAAAAATGGGCTTTTTAGCTATAATAGAACCAACGATATTAAGTTTTTACGGTGTAAAGTGTCGCAACTGGGAGATTTTGGGGGAAATTTTGACACTCCGTATTTTCGGCCCCTGTTGACTTACAGGGCTGAAAATTTGTATTTGTTAGTTTTTTACGTAGTGTAAGAACTTAACCAAATTTCATCAATATCGGAGGGGGTCAAAAATATTCATGATTGATTTCACTAATAATGACCCTTCAACATAAAAAATAATTTTATTCGAAAATTCTGTACAAAAACTTGAATTTCCATAATATAAGTCGTTTATATAAGTTGTTTTTTATAACTTAAGTATGAAAATGCAACAGTTTATAAAATCGCAAAAATGAATCTGAGCATGAGGTTATTTTGATCTTCCTAAATTTATATGAAAATGCGCACAGAATCTTTGAGGTTTTCTATAACGAAAAGTTCAGTAGGCCGATGGATTTTTTATATTTTTAGAAAGATGATGTAAATTGCATGAATCCAAATGATTCTGAGATCTTAGATGAGCTAATGTCATCACAGCTTATTCGAAAAAGCGCTCAGAAAATCAGAGCCTTTAAAAAACACGTGCTTATTAGCTGTGAAGTTTTCTTACAGAAAAAGTTGTCAAAACTTACGGAAAAAGTCTTCAAAATCTGAGGGATTTTTTTATTCTCAAAAATTGTGGAATTTTGTTATATTTTCTGCACTGAAACGATCAAAATATTCAAATGAAGTCGTTTAAAGTCAACTAAATTTTCTGCAAAATAACGACAACAGTTGTTTTTTGCAGTTGTTTTTTAACAGTTGTTTTTAAAAGTTGTTTTTACTCAAAATACTTTTTGTTTTGAGTGTTAAAAAAACCACAGTGTTTTCTCATAGAAAAAAATTTTAGAGAGTTATTTATAGAAAAAAAAACATAAAAACTTGGGACTGATTTAAGCTCAG